>JAIUZE010004573.1:0-110053 GCA_022085475.1 Heliosperma pusillum | reverse complement strand
TCAGGAGTCTTATATAGATAAGATTCTTGAGAGATTCAGCATGACCAACTCCAAGAAGGGGAACCTTCCTATGGTTTCTGGGATGCAGCTGAGCAAAGCTCAGGCACCTAAGACATCGGATGAGGTCGAGCGCATGAGTCGGGTTCCTTATGCTTCTGCTATAGGATCGATCATGTATGCCATGATATGCACACGTCCTGACGTGGCATATGCATTGAGTATGACAAGTCGATACCAAGGCAATCCAGGTGAAACACACTGGATGGCTGTTAAGAATATCCTTAAGTACCTACGGAGGACTAAGGATTGGGTATTGACTTATGGAGGCGACACTGAGCTATGCGCAATCTGTTACGCAGATGCCAGCTTCCAAACGGATCGAGATGACTCGAAATCTCAGTCTGGATTCGTTTTTTACTCTTAATGGCGCTGCGGTCAGCTGGAAAAGCTCCAAACAAACTGTTATAGCAGATTCTACGACTGAGTCCGAGTACTATGCTGCTTCAGAGGCTGCGAAGGAAGTTATAGTATTTTTCGCGTCAGTTTCCTACAAGGACTAGACCTGTAAGTTCATTAGGTTCGAATTTTGATCGATCACAATCTATTTGATGATAATAGTCGGTTGCCATCTTCCAGGCTAAGGAGCCCAAGTCCAGCAACAAGTCAAGGCATGTACAAAGGAAGACTCACATGATACGAGATTATGTGGAGCAAAGGGAGATAGTGATAGATAAGATTGCCACGGATAATAACGTTGCAGATCCTTTCACTAAACCTTTAAGATATGATAAGCATGTAGTGCACGTTATTTCCATGGGAATCAAACGTGTTCCTGAGTTGTATTAGTTGTTTTTTATGGATTAGACATCTGTATCTTTTCATAAAACTATTAATAAAATCATCGTTTTGTTTGATATATTGTTTTTCATGTGGGTTGTACAGACAACATTGAACACCACAAAGTGAACTGAATTACTTTATATATGTTTTGGTCCGTAATCACCTACATGAGCTGATAACTCTGGTGATTATATTGTGACGTCGATCGATGGTGGGTTCAACGAGCCATAAGTCAAACAGTTGACTGATCGATCACATATGCGGGATATACTGATACCTCGCAGGACAGTTTTGTGACGACGTTATGGAATCCTAGATGTTACGGAACATTTGTGCCAGGTCGTGGCTAGGACATCCATAGTGTTACTAGAGTCGATTCTTTTGACTATCGACTGTCTCTTGAGATTAAGGCAGTTTTTGGATGACTTTGGTTTCTTTCTCATGGTCGACCGTAACAGGAGGCTAAGTAGATTTTTACTGGGTCATTTCATACTACGTTTGTTTCTGCAAGTTTCGAGGTGAAGAAAATATCCAACCTTTATCAGGTTATATCATTTCTCAGGGCCACTCGAGGAGTTGTAACTGAAATGCATGGCCATGCTCGAATACAGATTCGTTTATCAGTTGAGTTACTCTCTAGTCGGGAAAACCACTCTTGATACAGATCACTTGTAAACTACGACCTTTGTAAATACGGACTTTGCAACTTGGTTTACATTGAGTGGGAGAAATTTATATAGGATATGAGAATCGGTTATCGCACATACACTTGTACGGACAAGTGGGAGATTGTTGGAGCCAGTGTCCTCCACCGTTAGTGCAATAACATAAATAAATCTCTGTAGGTTCACAGGGTATACTTCGTATAATAATCAGTTGATTAACGTTTATCAATAACGGTTGGCTTGCTAGATAAGTTTGACGTTATTGTCATACTGATGGCGGTAATCAACTGTTCCCTAAAAGTCACACCTATTGGATGTGTTCGAGGGATATGATTATTTGAGAAAATAATTATATTGATGCCTTATAATTTGACTAAAAGGTTAGTCAGTGTTTTAGACTAAACGGTTAGTCAATGTGATGATAAAAATTATTTAATACAGATTAAATAATGTTGTTTAGCCGAATTAACAGTAATTCGCGATTAAATATAAAAGGTTATATTTTACACTAGGATACCTTGTGATAGGGGACTATATAAAGGAATTGGTTTCCCTATTTTTTTTTTTTTTTCCTGGATGAACCCTAATCACAAGTTGAGCCTCCACCATCACATAATTCACAAAAAGAGAGAAAACGGTTTCTCAAGAGTTCTAGCAATCTCAAGGCATATCTTGTTCCATCTAGGGTGTTTTGATTAGGAGAATACCTATTTTGGTATTTGTTCTTAGGCCTTTATCGCAAGGACTAAAGGTTATTTCTTAATCCCTTCGTCTTATGCAATTTTGTTTATGACTATTAATCTTATAAGTTAAATTTCATTATAATCCTGTCGATTTAAAGGGTTGTATACGGATACAAATCCCACAGTATCCGTCACAAGCTGAAAACGGATAGATCCCTTCTCACAATATGCAATTGGGGAGGGTAAGTGGAGGGCAAATAGATCCCCCACCTATTGACGAGTCAAACATGCTAAATGTCCCCAATATGAACGTGCATGAGATTATGAGAGACTTACTGATCGATAAGCGGTGGCACAATCAACGTTAAAACCGCATGATTTTCTGAGATTTTCATCATCGTCTAATGCATCTAAAACCTTTAGTATCTTCACCACGCTCTCCTGTTCACGATCAGCCATTCTCTCTCGGAGCGGTTCTTGAGCCTTACACTTACATAAATCTAAATAAAGCCCCGAAAGCGACGTTTTCGGGACAGAAGGGCAAGACGGTCGCTCCAGAAGTAGGGCAGAGCACGGATCGGATATCCGATCCAAAGTGCTAGTTCGGATCGGATATCCAAATTAGAATTCCAAAATTTAGATATCCAATATCCAAACCAAATGTATCGGATATCCAGTGTTCGGATATCCAAAACAATCGGATCGGATACGGATATCCATATTTTGGAATTTACATTAAAATTAAGTTTGAAACACGATCATATTCATCGTTTTACACGATGATTTTCTTTAGTATTCTTAATTTAATGTTCTCGACATAAAATTTAAACACCACTTACATATTTCTCTTATAATTAAAACTTTTATAAGTTGTTTTATGAAATAACATTGTATTTTATCGAAATTATACAAGAAAATTATATTTTCGGATCAGATCGGATATCCAAATTTTTTTTTCTAATATCCAATATCCAAACCAAAACCAAAGATTTCGGATCGGATATCCGATCCAAACTTAACTTTCGGATCGGGTATCCAAAAATTCGAATCGGATTCAGATCAGATATCAGATCGGTTTGGATAATCGGATTTTTTGCTCAGCCCTAACCAGAAGGACAGAAGGAAGAATTGCTTAATAATCGTGCCACCCACGCATCTAGCATTCTAGCTGTATAAGTATACTCTGTATGATCTACCATGTTAAATTGCACTTCATACATTTCTTCTCAAATCTCCTTTTTTAAAATCTTTACCATGAGGCTTGCGTAAGACAGGCATAATCCGTCTTAAATTTAAGACGGGTCAAATATTATCACATGAACAAAATTTTTGGTATTTTTTAGGTAACAAGTGATCAGGTAATTTGATACAGAGTATTATATTTCTTTTATTTGTTTTAAGCTTAATACGGATGGTAGTCTTTAAATGAAAATTTGTGTTATAAAATAAGTCTGCAATTGATTTAACAAATATTATCATTTGCGTTTGATATACACTCTTATAGTCTTACTTATGCTTGCTGGCCGAAAATCTTTTTGACGGATTTTGCGGAACTTAGTTGAATACGCTTAGTTGGTAATATATTAATAAATATAGTTACATAAATTCTGATTTAAAACGAATAATCGGTATTAAATTTAAAATGAGTTAAGGGGATAGATTATAGATGGGACAAAAGTAAATTATCTAAGTTTTGATTGATCATTAATTTTGCGCTAAAAAGGTTCCATTAACATACACATATCATAAGTCATAACACTGCTCGATTTGATGGATTAGTTTTAAAGCTTCAATTTTTTTCTTAAAATAAAATACAAAAATGAAAAATATGAATTAAAAACTATCACGTTATCAGTTTAAGATTTATAAATATTACAATCAATTGTATATATTCGCATGGGCTTTGCAACTGAGTATATGTCACACAATTCAAATTGCATCATCGTATATATTCGATCAAATCAATGGAGTTTAATGGTTTATATCTAAACTATTTAACAAATTCTGGGTTATTTATCAATTGTGAGTCGGTCCATGTAATCATGTCAACCACTTCTTTCAGTAATTGGATTAAGGTAGGCCAAATGACCATATATATTGGTTAAAAAAAAGGGCAAATTTACGCGGTACCTTCGAAGTTCGACACTTTGTACGAAATATATCCAATTTTTTATTTTTTATTCCGAAAAAGTGTAAGAAGTCATAACTCGTGTTTACGAGTTCTTGAAGTTACGATTTTTTTTTTTCAAATCGATCATCTTTCTGAGAACTACGATTAGGAAAAAAGATTGTCGTATTTGGATTCATTGGCTAGGAGTTTTTGTATGTCAGAGTTTTTGTTACCGAACAAACTTTGAGTGACCATATCTCTTGGTCACGAGTTCCAAACTCGACAATTTTTTTTTTTCAAATTATAGTTCACAGAAAGACGTTCGATTTGAAAAAAAATCGTCTTTTTCTCAACTCGTAAACACGAGTTATGGTCTCTTAAAGTTTTCCGGATAAAAAAATTGGGTATATCGCGCAAAATGTGAAACCTCAATGGTACCGCGTGAATTATCTCGAAAAAAAGTGACAACTATTTGACAAATTGATAAAAAAAAGTGGAGAACAAGTGACATATTAGTAAAATAAATACCGTAATTATATGTTTAACAAGAAAATTGTAACTCAAAGTCTCAAACGGCTAATTTTTGAATTTATTAACAACATAAATCACGAGTATGTCTTTAACAAGAAAATCTCAACCAAAACAGTAGAAATTTACCCTCTTATTTTTTCGAATTATACAAGGTAGCTCTTGTTTTTTCGAAATCTACATGATACCCTTAAACTTAATGAAAACCTCTCTAAATACCCAAAATGCATTAATCCACCTCTTTTAAACGTTTGTTTTATGCAATTTTTTTTGATCTTGTGACAATAATTTTGGATGTCGTTCATATAAATATCGTTTAGTTGATCATAAACATCTTTTCTTTGTAAAATTTAACTATTTTAAAACTCGATTTTTAGTAGTTTTGTATTTTATATACTATTTAGTAAGTCTAGGGGTATCAGTGATAATTTTAAAAAATGAGCAGTACCATCTAGAATTTGAAAAAACATAGGAATTCCAGATAGAAAACCCCATTTTTTTTTATCGACTTGATGATTTATCGGCGCGTAAATAAATAATTGTAATAAAAAAACAGGTTTCACTACAACAAATAGTGTCATTAACGACGAATAATTCCATCGCTAACTAACCCAATTTTGTAACAAAATCACTTTTTACGATGAAATGGGTCCGTCAATAAATATACGACGGATCATCCGTCGCAAAACATAAACCTGCGTCGAAAATTCCTTAGTAAATCAATTTAAGAAAGGTAAAATTGCTAAAGATAGTGCATTTGTGACGCCCTCGACACTATGAGGCGTGCCATCCACACCCCCACTCTCTTATCAATAAATGATCTTCCATGTGTAATTGTATCTACGTATTCTTTGATTAGATATGCATTACCTTTTTTTTTCTTGCTCGGTCTCAATCATTGGTTTATATTTGATTAAACTATTTCTTACAATTAATAAAAAAGGCAAACAAATATTGAGGGAGTATATATATAATCTTCACCTTCATCGCCCAATTTAGTTTCAAGGCCGATCAAAGACCTATATATCTTGCCTCGCGAATGTGATTGAGTCGAACCTGAAATGAACCGTTATTTTAGGGTCGAAACCAACCTGTATCAAATACTTTGTATGATTTAATTTAAAAAGTGCGTCTTTATGACTTAAAATGGTTTTAAAAAAAGGCGTTAAAACTCTTTCTTTACTCGTAACCCGACCCGAGATTGTATGACCCGGCCGTTTCGTATTTAGACTCCGTCTAACCCATTTAATTGGTCTTGTTAATTGTGTTTTATGCTCCTATGCTTGTTGTCCCAACAGTTTTACCGATTTCACGAATGTTAGTTGAGTCAGTAATACTACTATAGGACGGTCCTATGATATAAAATCATCCCCAATAGAAAAATAACTCACTTATAGGACGACGGTCCAAGGACGAAAACTGTAATGTTGTCCAATATAGTACTCCGTACGTAGCAGACAGACACGTAATGATGTTAAATATACCGTTATGGCTTCGACGATTATATATATTGTGTAAGCTTTGCTCTACGCCTCTAAGTAATAGATACTCTCTCTGTTTCAGACATTTGTTTAGTACTTTCGATCAAAATATCACTCATAAATAATAAAAAGACGAACAAAAGATTGAGACAAAGCTGATAGTAAAAATCGAATGTGGTGATGTCTTATGATGATCAAAAACAACTCTTAGGTTGAACTATGCCAAGTGCTTGTCCTTGGACATTATTACAAGTTGATTGAGCCTCTTGATTATCGAAGAAAGTTATGTTGACATTTTCAAGTTTAATTCCTGAACATGGAGAAAGAATACTACAATTGAACATTACAGCAACTTCAGTGGATGATGTTCCATGTATTTCCTTGTATGTTATGTTACTTATCTTTATTCCGGATTCCTGTAACACATAACAAACAACATTTCAAATTAAATGGATAATTAAATTTAAATATGATGAAATAATAAACAGAAATGTCCTTCAAATATTCTTAAGCTATTTGAAGTAGGCTCCCCTTGAATGTTAGAGTTATGCTCACTTGTTTGAATTTTTTTTTTATATTCAATAAGGTAAAGGACTACCGAATCAGTAGGTTTTTCTTGTGACGGATATTGTAACGGGTCACATATCATCCATACGGTAGATAAGAAAAAAATTATAATATTTAGGGAGTAGTAAATGACTTGTTTTTATCTACTTAATTGGGTGATATTCGATCTATCACAAGTTTTTACGGATATGCTAGTCACAAACAAGAATTTGTGCTACCGAATAGGATAGAAATATGTAACATACAGAGTATGAATAAGGGTGATCAGCCATTTTGATCTGAAATAATGACGAAGGTTTTGTAACCATTTTATAGCTAAATGTGACTAATTACTTTATTTCAAACGAATTTTGTTCGTCTGAAACAAAAAAGTGGGTAAAAAAAAAAGTTGCATTTGTTTTACCTGACGAGGGCAACCTTGGTTGTTAGGGCAATAATGTTGGTCCACAATGATTGGGTTTTCAACATTTCGAAATGTAACATTTTGGTAAAGTACAGTTTGGACGAATCCTGTACTGGGCCGGGCCCAAGACTTAATCCTCAGCCCATTTGTTGTGTTACTGATCACAACTGATTTAACTGTTATATTCTGCACTCCTGCTTCTTTTTTCTCCCACCCTAAGCTTCCTATGCTGCATCATTATCAATCAGTAACATAATTGTTATTATAAATAGTATCCCTTATGACGGGTCATTTATGTCTTAAGATTTCGGACGACTGTTTGTGACTCATTCAAAGTAAAACACTAAAACGTGATCACTTTTGATTAAAAGAAAACAAAACAACAAAATAACAATTTTGAGCTGAAACATTTTTATGTCATTAAATGGTCACATTTAGTACAAAAATGGTCACAAAAGGCTTGTCTGAAACCTTTAGACGGAAATAGCCGTCTGAAATGAGAATTTGCAGGAAATTATTGTAGGATAAGTGTGCCATTAGGGTGGTAAAGAAATTTAGCTCCTCTTGATCCTCATTTTTGAGATTTCAATTTTTTGGTCCGATCTCGTCCAATACTAAAAAAAATTAGATTCAATTTTCTTTTTAGTTATATTAGATTCAAATTGATTAGACAGGAATGTATGATTTTTCTCGTGTAAGATTTATTTGGGTTTTCTTCTCTTTTTCTGAATAACGGGGTAATTTACCCCGGCCATTTTTAGGCTAGGTTATTATAATTGGATTCAATCCACTTCATTTTGGTACTTGTTCTACCTGATTCCATGACCGGGTCCACATAAGACGTCCTCAATGTGAACGTTCTTGACACCCGGGCCGATAGATATACAATCATCTCCAGTTCGCATGGTGGAGTCGATGATAGTAACATGTGTTGATGATTCAACATGAATGCCATCGGTGTTGGGACTACTTGCCGATGCTATAACGTCCACTCCTTCTATGTGCACGTTTTGGCATCCATTTATTCCAATGTGGAACATTTGGCTGTTCAATGACGTTAATCCTCTAATGTATATATTGTTCGATCTTAAGATGCGCAAACTCTGAAATTAAACACACAATATATCCTTAGGTCACAATACCTTTCATAACATTAATTTAAATTTAAATTTATATTATTCTTTCATAACATGTGAATGATTATCGTGAAATTTAATATTGTAAAATATTTTTCTAATCGAAATCATTTTTTCCGAAGAATCTTTATTTTACTTAAAGTGATAGTAAAATAAACTTATAAATATTTTATTTCCACCTTTCATAAGGAGTGTCATGCTACTAGTTTGTAGAATGCTTTCTTTACAACTGTAAAAAAAAAATCGTAATGAGATTGTATAACTTACTGTAGCTCCCTCTAGACAATTGCCACCGGATTCTTTACAGTTCCACCATGTCGGTCCTTTCGCGTCAAGAACACCACCAACGATGGATACACCGGTAACCTCTTTAAAGGTAATCCAATTTTCGACCTTACCAAGTATATAATGATCTTTAGGAGCTATTAGACTCCCTTTGATATTTAACGTGATGTTTTGGCTCGTACATTTCTTTCCTTTAAATGTTAGTGGCTTTAGCACGTACCGGCCTTTAGGTACGTCTATGACCGTTGGACCGTCTGTGTTACATGCGGCTTTCCATGCGTTTAGAAATGCCTTTGTGGTCTCTGTTTTACCATTTGGTTTAGCTCCGAATTTAAGGACATTGTAAACCGTTGTTGTTGCGTAACAAGAGTTCACTGAAATTACCATAATACATATAATTAAACTAAATTGGGTATATAATTTGACCATTTTGGATTTTAATAAGATGCAAAATTTGTGTAGGAATTATTTGGTCTATCAATTCTTAAATTAGCATAAAATGTTTGTCATTTGAGTAAATATTTATACGGTTCGATGTTTGACTTTAGTATATTACGACTTTACGAGGCATTGGATTTTGTGTAGAAAAGTAGATTACTTTCTTAAGAAAGCTCGGCAAAAGTGAAGATAGATTGCAATAGGGAAAGGTTATACCACATACGTGATACGTACATTATTGGGTTTAATAATGTTTATTTAAAGTGATTTTTACTTCATACAAATTGACTACAAACTACGAATGGAAAAAAGTTTAATTCATTATTTTACTTTGGAGTTACCTTTAGATTAATATAATTGTCGATTATATATAAACCGTCTGCTTAGACTTTTAATTAAGAGTTTAAGACTATTCATTTGTACATAGTATTAGCCATAGGCAATATAAATGTTACGGAGTACAATAAAAAGATACTAAGATTTAAGATTGTTATGACAGAATCGAAAAAAACAAATAAAGAACAATAAAGATGATAACACACAGATTTACGTGGTTCACTAACGGTGTGTTAGCTACGTCCACGAGGCAGAAGGGAGGAGAGTTTTATTAATGTTGAGGAGTATTACAGAGTTTTCAGATCCAGAGTTCAGATTGTTTTGATATGCATAACTGCTAGGGTTAGACTTAGAGAGTTTATATAATACTCTCTAAGACCTAATACAGAAAACCTAGAAATGCCCAAAACAGATCATAGGCCCAAGACAGAAACCCTAGCCCAAACAGATTAACTGAATTTAAAATACCCCGCATTGTCACTCGAAGTGGCAACTAAACCGATTCAAGGCATTATTCAACAAAGATGTATGTGAAAGATGGTAATCAAGCCCGATTTAAACAGTTAGTCATGTCTTTACTTTTAATTTTTGGTGTAAATCATCCGGTTTAATCCGAGTTTGAGTCGGGTAGGGTCATTAGGGCGGTAAAGCTCTCCTTCATGAGTTTTAACACTATTGCATTTCAAGGTTCGAACAAGAGAACTCTGGTTAAGTTAGAACAACCCCTTGTCACGTGTTCCTAAGCGCACATAGAAGAGGGGGAGATGTCGCCACGATTAGGGATGGAAGTGGGCATGTGGACCGTTGGCTTGTATGTCCCAGCACGGCCCATGCCCTTAGCACAACACTGAATTGCCACGGTACGGTCGCCTTGGGCCGTGCCCGTGGTGAAGTTGACTGTGTCAATCCCATGCACGACAAAGCCCACAGAAGCACGACACATTTTGGCACGCCTAAAATAGTACTTTGTAATAAATAAGGCTAAAATTGGAGGAATCACTTAGGCATGACACGTCAGGACATGCTTCGCTATTTCGATCTATTTCACCGGCACGACATGAAGACCACCTTTCGTGCTTGAGCCGTGTCATTTTCTTCTCCTAGCACGGTGACCCACTTCCATCTAGGGGTGATAATGAGACGAGACAGCTCGCGAGCAGCTCGAGATCGGCTCGGCCAAAGCTCGGTCAAAGCTCGGCTCGTGTGAGCTCGGCTCGGGCTCGGGCTCGGCTCGAGAGCTTAACGAGTCAAGCCGAGCAAACGTTGGCTCGGCTCGAAAAGCTCGCGAGCAGCTCGAACTTGTGTGATTAGAGAAGATTTTCCTCATATTTTATAAAAAGATTTTATCATGATTATATATTTGTATCACATATATCAAATTTCTAAATTATTTGCCAAATTTTTTTACATATATCTTTCGAGCCTTGTTATTGAAAATATTGGAAGGAAAAAAAATTAAAAATCAACAATTATATATAGGCTCGATTTGAGCTCGAGTTTGGCTCGAGCTCGCGTTAAAGATCGCAAGCTTGTTTACGAGCACAATTTTTCAAGCTCGGGTAAGCTCGAGATCGGCTCGAGCTCGGGTTTTGGTTCTTGAGCACAAGCCGAGCAAGGCCAAGCTCGGGCTCGGCTCGGCTCGTTAGCACCCCTACTTCCATCTCTAACTACGATGAGTTGACCCGGAGATGGTACAATATTATAGTCTTACATACACAAACATGTTACTTGGCTTTCCCTGTTTCTCTTAGCATGTAAAATGTATCATAATTATTTGTCATTGTCATTTAAAAAAAAATTGCATTGCTTGGCGTTATGTTGAACAATGAAATACACATAGAAATACGGTATTGCGTTTCAATATTATAGTTTGATATAAACATGATCATACAATTAAAAAAGACATGATGCAATTAAAAACTGAATTTAAAATACTCGCAAGAGTGTATTATCGAAGCTCAATATCTTTCGATGTAATAGCACGCACGTACTCGACTTTCATAGAGTAATTATATACTTATATATGTACTTCTCGACAAGGGACGATAATAACTACTGACTTACGGAGTATTAATAGTTACGGTCTTACGGAGTAAAAGTGAAGGTATCCCTTGATTTTGATCGTGGTGGATTGCTTTGCATGTAGTTCAACTTCAATTGAAATTGTACTTCTCAGTTATCACAACATGAAGGAGTAAAGTTGATTAGAGTGAGTGAGTTCGTTAATAGTCTACGTATAGCTCCTGTCTTAACGTTAACGAGATTGTAGGTAGTACGGATATAAGCCATCTTTCTCCGCTAAGGTTATCGTAGTGTATTGTACTCTCTCCCTCTGTCCCGGTCAATTGTTGTCCTTTTATTTTGACACAAAGATTAAGGAAAGAGTAAGTGATCATCGTGGTTATACTTATTGGATGACAAGCGGACAATAGTCACATTGGGGGATCAAATTACTCATAAAAAATCTTCATAATATAGGAAGGACAATAATTGAGTGAGACACTCAAAAATAAATATGACAACAATTGACCTGAACAGAAGGAGTATCTTAGGTAGATAATGATTCAGTTTTATTAATGCACGTAGTCTCATTAATGGTTCGACTTAACACATAAACTATTATAACTATGAGTTGAAGTAGTGTCTATCAGGTCGGTTTAGTTCAATCATGGGTGTAGTGGCTATAGATTGGGTCATCACCTCAGGTCAATGAGAGTTAGGGTCGGGCCAATTCGGATTTCACAATACTTTCAACTTTTGAAGCAGGGCTTGTCAAACATGCATACCGACTTGGCCCGCCTTTCCCACCGAGTCAATTTGTACCCAACCATGTACTAGCCCAACCCGACCTGCTAAGTACAGGTGTCGGGCTCGGGTCAAACCTTTTCTTACCCGAATTGGACTCGACCTAGGCGCGTCTGGGTCCACCTCCACCAGGCTCGACCCGACCCACCCCCTTCCTCGTGTTGTGTACAAGTTTAACAAATTAGGGCTGACCCGACCCGTCCCGTCCCAAGCCACACATTTGATCAACCATACCCGTATTAGGAATTTAGGATAATGTCATTCAAACCGAGTCAATTGTTGCAGGTTTAGACTTTAGACTCAATCATAACATTTAGAAGTTTGAACTAAATAATACTCCACCAATTATGTGAATAATAATTAAATTGAAATGACCTGAATTAAACTACATTTTTTTGAATTAAAATTCAAGAATAATACACCAACTCGTACTCATTTGGTGACTAAACAAAAAAAATACGAAAATTTGAAACCAATTCAACTTGGCGCTTACTGAAAATTCTTAAATCTCAACTAAAATTTCAAACCAAACTCATCATCATCCACTTCAAAACTCCGTCTCATAAAATCTCAGTCGTTCATTAACACACACGTCATACAAATCAACGGTCAAAAATATACCCAAACATTTCAGTTACACGGTGCACGTGATAATTACCCCTTAAACTAAAATTCTCACTAAAAAATCTTCATTTAAAAAAAAAACCCGATAAAATTAAATACTCTACTATTTTTCTCTCTCCTCACTTCGTTGAACTTCGATCTCGATTTTCTACAGATTCCTTCGATTAAAGTTTATTAATTTCAAGTTTAATTTACTCAATTTGTGTTTATCGGCTGCTTAATTATCGTATTAAGCTGAAAATTAGGTTTTTTTTTGGTGTTTCGATTGAAAAATTGTGCTCGTATGTCTTGAAGTTAGGGATTTGATGAATTAGGGTTTTTGTAGTTGATTGTGTGATTAGAGTTTATCAGCTGGTTTATTATCGTATTAAGCTGAAAATTAGGGTTTTTTGGTGGTTTGCTGCTACAAGACTTCAAAGAATTGAGCTCGTGAAGTTAGGGATTTACTAAATTAGGTTATATTTGGGATTGAAATTGTTGTGATTGTGTAATTTTGATGCTTTTTAGTGGTGGTTTAGTGGAAGTTAGGGTTTGCTAATTTTGGAAGTATTTGGGTAATTAAGTAGTAATTATGAAAAAGCTGCAGAATTTGAGCTGAAATTGTTAGGGTTTTGGTGAATTGAGTAGAATTTGGGTGTTTTGTTAGGGTTTTAGTTGGAAAGTTGGAGGAAGAATAAGGAAATGTTTTATTCACAGTTTATATTAGCTAAAAAGGGGCCTTTGGGAACTATATGGATTGCAGCACATTTAGAGAGGAAGCTGAGGAAGAATCAAGTTGCCGATACCGATATCGGTGTTTCTGTTGGTCAGTTTTTCTTGGTTCATTTGGTTTATAGATTGAACTTTTGTGTTGTTTTGTATGCTTTGTGAATTTGTATGTTATTGGCTGTATTAGTTTTTGTATGAATTTCGTGGTTATTGAATCGAATGATATAATATGATGGACCACTTTAGGAAGCTATTTGATGTTCAAGTGTTAGCAGGTAAGGTTGTGGACTTTGCCGAGGTGTATTAGGAATACATGTTTGATTCGGGTCAGAGTTGAGCTAAATGGAATGGAAAGGATGAAACTTGTGTGGTTTAAATGGACTCGAAAAGAATTTCAGATGGATGGAACCATATGGAGTCGAAAGGATGGAACTTTGACGGTTTATGTAAAAGCGTGTGTTTTGTGAGTTTTGCCGTTAGGAAACTGGATTTTATGCAGGATTTGCACTGTAATTAATCATTATACCAAATGGATCTCAAAAGATTCAAACATTGGAGTTATATATGTGGTTTTTGGCATTAGGGAATTAGAGTATATGCATGATTTGCGGCGTAATTAACTATTTAATCATATTGCAACTTTTTGCAAGTATTGACCTTTATAATAAGTCACAGATCTTGGATGTTTTCTAGTTTGCTGTATGTTACATCGTAATCTTATATTAAGTACCAAATATGGCTGTCAAGGAAACTTTGGCTTGATGGGGGTTATAAGGGTATTGGACATCATTAATAATACCTGTTTTGGTAGCTTAGATTTGAAGTGAAAAGTGAACTTAATAAGGACTTAAGTCTAGATTTTTTATTTATTTAAAATGAGGCCTGTTAACCGATTTGTGGGATCAAAAACAACCGAGTCCTGTCTTTGATTCCCTCATTTCTATGGATTTTTAAGTCTACTGCTACACGGTTGTTATATGCTACTTCTAATGAAAGGCTAAGCTTTTACGAGGAGTTCTTGTTTTTTTGCATGCCTGTTCATCTACTTAGGCTTATTTGCTAAAAGGTAAAGCTAAAGTTCTATATGTGACTAACTATACTTTAAGTGTGTCAGTTGGCAAGCAATTAATACCCCAATATAAAATGATACTCCCTCCTAGTCGGTCATTTCTTCCCTCTTTCCTTATTGGCTAAGTCGGGTTTTCTTCCCTCTTTCCCTTTTTGGATGTGGGGTTGTGTGTTTTGTGTGGTCTAAATTCATTTGTATGTGGGGTAGTGTGTTTTGTGTGGTCCAAATTCATTTCCTTAATTTTTGTGTAAAAGGAAAAGGGGAAGAAATGAGTGACTAGGAGGGAGTATAACTTAGGCCCTCCATATCTCCTATTTTATCCTCATTGTCGTACCATAACAGACGTTCCTGCCATCACCATGTGTCACCGGCTCACCACTGGTACTTTTGACAACCTCTTTGATGGAAAGTGACGGAAACTCGCCAGAAATGTCTATTATGGCAATGTTCTTCCTCATTTTTTTACTTTTTTTGCACATGTTGAGAAAACCACTCTTTTCACACTAAAACCCTACTTCCGTTATATCCTTAGAGTTCACTATGTCCCTCCTGGGGCTTTTTGAAGGTTGGGGATGCTGCGGCAAAGCTGACATAGAAGCTTAGTGCCTCCAAAGAGTCTCCCGAAGAAGGGTAGGAGGGAGTCAGTCAGTACCTAGATCTATTTAACTTTGATGCTGATTTTTATTTGATGGGATTATGTATCGAGTTTGTTTGTCTTTTTATCCCAGATCTCGAAAAATGTGTGTTTGCTGTTTGTATTTCACAGGACTTTCAGGTAATTCTTTATGTCTGTAACTGTGCAGCTGTGCTTGCTTGATATGGCTTTGTAGTATGAGCACCTCATTCTTTTTCTACATGTAAAAAAATGGTTCCACATTGTTAAAATTTCCATCCAGTGGATCGACTTCATCCTCCTCGTATACATGTAAAGATGTAACCCTTGTGTATTAGCTGCAGAAAATCACAATGGTTTGCTTACTATATATTTGATAAAATTGTTCTATGAACTATGTAGAATATGTGATGTGGCTGTGGTAAATTTTCCAAAAGATTTAAATGCTTATATCAATATTTTCAATTTTTATTCAGATTCTATCTTGTGTCCGGATGTCCCAATTGCTCTTCGTTTGTCAAGCCATTTACTGCTTGGGGTGGTTAGGATATATTCGAGGAAGGTCAATTACTTATTTGATGATTGCAGTGATGCTTTGCTTAAAGTCAAGCAAGCGTTTCGCTCCACAGCAGTTGACTTGCCACCTGAACAGTCTAAAGCACCATATCATTCAATTACTTTACCGGAGACTTTTGATCTTGATGATTTTGAGCTACCAGATAATGAGATATTTCAGGGGTTAGTAACAATTGCGAAATCTTATTTCATGATGTAATGTTGACAAAAGTATATTTCCATAAATCATGACATAACTGTTTATATAAGAAACTTTTAGATACTTCCATGAAGATATAACGGTTGATAATATCCTGCAGAAATGATCGTCATGTTAGTACCAGGGAGCAAATTACATTGCAAGACACTATGGATGGTGTGGCTTTTCCTACATCACAATTCGGGCTCGATGGTTAGTGTGCATCAGCTTGGTTTAATGTTGTGACTCTCCATTGGAAAATTTCACTAGCATTTTCTTTTGGCGGTCCTATTTATCTTGTTTTTTGTGTGCCTAATCAATTTTTTGATTCTTGTAGAGCGTTTTGGTGATGGTGATGCATCTCAGATCGGTTTGGATCTTGACGAGGTAGTTAGCTTCTTAGCTGTTACGTTTTCTGTGGGTGCTGGGCCGCCATTTTTGCTCTGTATGAGTACCATTTATTTTGTTCATAGAAATGTGAAAGTTTTGTAGGACAAGGAAAGCCACTATACTTCTTAACTAACGCAAGGGTCCTCTCAGTCTTCACATAGAGAACTACAAACTAATCTGGGCCCTGATAATGTGGTGATCTTGCCGATATATGGGCTCTATGCTGAATAATCAATAATCTATTATTGCACTTGAAATAGTTGCCTTCTGCAGCTTGTTGATTAGCAATGTAGTGATTAGCCTTATGGAGTCCACCTTTTACCATTTTGTCCATGTAAAATGGTTACTCATCTGTCTATACTGCTGCGTTCTAACTTTGAATTCAATTTTTTTAGATGAATTGTTGATTGGTTTTCCTGCAACTGCTGTGAATTATATTGATTTATGGTTTTGGGGCATCATTTGACTTGTGATGTGAATGGTTAGGGTAATAGACTGAATAATTTGTGTACCTTGACGGCTTGACCTATGCAAAATTCACCATGTTCAACAAGACTTTGATGTTGTTTTGTTCAAAGATGTATTCAGCCTTGAAGTAAAATAGTAGATAGAGGACCAAGATCAAAGGCAATGAGTTGGATTATGTGAAGGTTATTTGTAACTTATCATCTGCAGGGAAGCTGATGAAGTTTTGTGTTTCTTATCAGCTTTTTACTTTATTTTTTCCTCTGCAGGACCTGTTTTTGGAGAAGGGAGATGCTGCAGGAACTAGTGATGTTTTAAACAATACAGAGTAAGAGGATATATAGGCATCTGAGTGTTTGTTCTTTATATCGACAATTAATTTGCATGCTTATATTTGTTTGGTTTGTAATTCTATACTATTTGCCTTTGCTAGTTTATTGCTTAGTGGCATATTGTCATCGTGCTTCACTTTTTTTTTTCTTTCCAATTTTCCATGTATATACAAAATTGTGGCATAGGAAATATAGATTGTGTGGATATTGGTTGATTTTCTGGTACATACGTGACTACCATAACGGGGCTGGTAAATGGTATGCATTCTTGTGCTGCTTCTTCAGACATTGGATAAGAAAATGCTGGCAGGCCTGTCGAAATCATGTTTCTTATTCCTGTTGGTCTCCATGGTTATTTCCTCTGTTTGAATATATATTCTGTACCTTGCATTTGAAAGACTTCTCTTCTTTTCATTCGTTTTTTTTTGGTTCTGAACTTGGTGGATTTATCTTTTGCTATACTTTTTTACAGTTCATCTTTTCAGAATTCAGATTGCAACTGGGAATTCCTGAGACAATGGGATTTTCTATGTATTACGCATCGTCTTTTATCCGCTGGTATTGATAATTATTCTATTTTATTGCAGTGCGGATCAGTCTTCTGCAAGGGAAGCTACATCTTTCAAAGATGATGAACATAGTGAGAGAGATTCTGATCTTGCACTAAATTCATCCACCAATTACTTCAATATCCAGGTTAGGTTTCTACTTGATTTTTGGGGGGGTTGGTTTTCAATTTATCTGGTGAATGAAAAGACTGCAGATTGGGTGACAATATTTTTCACAATTCTTCAGTAAAAGGTGAAGAAGCAATTTTGTAAACTCTTTGCTGCTTTATATTCAGGCACCCTCCACCCCTGGACTGATGGAAGAGCCAGATTTGCCCAGTGCTGAAGAAGCACTGGTCAGCGATGATCATATGGACGAGGACCAAAACATATCTGAATTGGCAGCAAAAGATGTGTCTGGAACTGCATCCAGTCAAGTGGAGCCTTCTTATGTGCATAGTCTTGGGCTCAATTCCAATGGGAATCTCCACCAGTTGGATAAGCAGGAAAATGAACACGTGATGTCAGAAACATCTTTACTTCCAAATGAGGCTGTTGGAGCTACACCAGTTGGTGACGCCCAGCCATTTAGGTCAATTGAGCACATCGAGGCAACACGTGATGTGGATAGTTCAGGAAATAAACTGAAATATAGTCCTCTCCAAAATGAAGCAGTTATGGCTGTTGATAGCCAATCCGTTGAAAGAGACTATGATCATTATGAGGCCGACTTAAATACGGGTGGGAATGTTTTTTTCGCTGAAGCCCATGATCGATATACCTGTGTAGATGTTGGAAAAGCTGATCTTAATGCCTTGTATGTTCCTGAAGCTGGTATTCAATCAGAAAATAAGAATATCTTAGCTACTCAAGAACTTATTAGCGCTGAAGAAATTGAAAGAGTTATGCTGAATAATGGATATCAATGTCAGAACCTAGAAAATTATGAAATATCCAAAAATAATGGAAGTGAGAAGATGTCTAATTTCAGTACTCCAGTGCTTAAACCTTGCAATTCGCATAACCACAATATTTGTGAAGTAGAAGGATTGCCTGATGTCTCCAGGCTTTCAGCCGAAACTGATGGGCTCTGTACAATGGGCTTAACTTCTGCGCATGATGATACTGATGTTACTGAGATTTTAGCAGTTGTTCAAGGTTTGTTAGGGCTCCCAAGTTTTTAAAGTGTTGTGCTGTTTATTTAAGGCAATTGGTTTTGGTTATTAATTTGATACTTCTCAATGATATAGGAACAGATTCAATGATGCCAACTTCAGAAGCAGATCAGATGGCTATTGAAGGTTCTGATGCTATTACCAGTACCTTGGACCGGCCTTTGGACAGCCAGCATTTGGGAGATGATTATTTAGTGACAGAAAATAACTTAAAAGCTTCTGATTTCTCAGCGCCTGAGAAGTTGCTCTCAATGCCTAATCTGGCTGCTGGTCAATCTGATAATCTTGCTGGGTGTACTCCTGCTGTAGAGGTTGTTGCAAGAGATGGTGATTGTATAGAGGCCGTAGAAGGAGATATGGATGCTAGTTTTGGAACCTCAATATCTGGAAAGAAAAGAAGTTACACTGAAAGTACCTTGACATTTCAGAGTCTAAATTCAGCAGCGTCTTCTAATGCTGATCAGTCCAAACAATCTGTGGAACTTGTTCCCGAAGATGATGACCTTTTGTCTTCCATTTTAGGTATTGACATATTATCCAATCTCTTCCTGTTTGACAGAAGCAAACAAAACTCTTAATTGTAGCTGGCTCAATGATTGATGACCCCATTGCTTTTAGTAAGAGATTCACTTGCTTTGAACTATCTCATTTACGATGATATTGAAATCAAGTAGTCCATCAGTTAGCTAGGCTACTCCTCTTTGGCCTAGATAATGATATAATAATATCAGCTGATATTTCAGCGGCAGCACACCAATATTTTAAGATATCGCATTTACTGTTGTTTTCAGGACTTTATTTATATGACCCAATGCTATTTGGAAAAAGAAAGGTCTTAAGAAAGAGAAGGTCGACTACATTCATTGAAATATAGTCAAATTTCACTTGAGAAAAAAGTGAAATTTGGACATTTTGTATACGTTTGTCAGGGTATTTGACCCGTACTGTGTCTGGACTGATGCAGCATTTTAATACTATTGTCTGGGTGGATGAAATTTGTTTAAAATGGAGGTTCTGATAGATTGTCACTTTGTATCTACAAACGTCATTCATATAAAAAAAATAATTGATTCCCTTCTCAGTTTGAAAAATATATAATAGTATAATACTATATGCCGGAAGGCTGTGAAATTGTCAAGGTATTTTGTTGTATTTCATACTCCGTCTGCTTTTTAATGATGTTCCCACTTCTTAAATATATGTGAGTAGTATTTTAATAAAGTGAGAACATCAATAAGATATGGAGGGAGTAATATTTAGTTTCTTAATGTTCATTATAGTTATTTCTTCTCTCGGAGTGTCTGATTTGTTACCACATTATATTAGTCATTTTCTGATTAACTACTGTTTCAGGTGGAAGGTCTACTGCATTTAAATTGAAGCCCATTCCTCCTGTTTCTGACCGTTTACCTGCCAAGCGTCAGCGAAGTTCTGTACGCTCTAGTGCTCTGAAACGCAAAGTGCTTTTGGACGATTCTATGGTATTGCATGGCGAGTGAGTATAATTGGCTTATGGCTTCTATTGCCTTACATTTTTGTATTCTCATTAAAAAAGATAATTCGTGTTTTCTTGATTACAAACCATAGGAGGTAAGCGCATGAATTTTTATATGAAGATTTCTATATTGTTGGGAAAGAGCACCCTAATAAATGGATATTTTGGGGAGGTGTCTGGTGTTTTAAAGTGTTATTTCCAGGGTTAGTATATAGCAAAGCTATGTTATTCTTATAACTTGGGTTTTTTAAGTGGTACGACTACTACGTACCTCTGGTGTCGATTTGTGAATTTTAGTTTTCTGTGCTGATCATCTTCTTCACTTGTTAGACGACATTGTCCATATGTATATTCATCTTTCTTAGCAGTGTCAGTCGGCAAGTTCTCAGCCATTTTTTGTTTACTTTTCAGCATGATAAGAGAACAGCTAACAAACACTGAAGACATTCGTCGTGTGCGAAAGAAGGCTCCGTGTACGCGGCTTGAAGTTTGGGTGCTTCAAAAACAATTCCTGGAGGATGAGGTTTTCAGTGAACCTTTATTTACAGGTATTTTTTGTTTGTTGTAGACAAATAATTAGTTATGAAAAGTTATTTCTTGATAGATATCTTGTTTAACTAACTCCCTCTTTGTCGCTGTTTAGCATTTTATCTTAAAGTAATTTAGTCAATTTAACTTGCTTTGTGGCTTAGGCACATATTGCCCTACTGGTATTCCTGATTGTAGGCTGTATTTTGCTATCTAATTCTGGTTATTGGGGTGGACGGGGTTGTCTCAGATGTAGGCATCTGTTCTAATAGAGGGTTTGGTTTATTACTTTATTCCATGTCTTACTATTGGGCTACTTTGTATTAATAGTTCATCTCTGACACTGATATCTCATCCTACAAAATGGTGTTGTATCATGCTAGTTTTCGTCCTTTCTTTACCTCGTGTTGCCTTGATAACCATGGCGTTTCTTCCATGCATATCTAAGGGCACTTTTGCTTGATTCTGTGTATTTCGATGTTTAGATCATGAAATTTCATATACATATATTGAGATTGCTTGGGAACTTGTGATAATTGTTTTTTCCAGGCTTGCTCCCAGAATTCAGATGTATGCATAGTCAACCACGTGATTTGAGTCGAATCATAATTGTTAAAGATGATGGAAGCAAGGGTACAATTGAGACCGACACCTCTTCAAGGTTGATGTATGCAGAAGGAGTTGAAACTGAAACTATGATGCCTTTTGGTGCTGTTGACAAGGGGAAGCAAGAGCATGAGGTTGATGCCCTCCAGAAGGAACTGGAGACGTTTGATAATGAGGTTGCGAAACAGATGTCTAAACCTGATGTTCTTGGGAAAAAGGTTGAAACGGAAATTTGTGATCAAGCTGGTCGTGAAGGAAATCAACCGGTAACTTCAACTGCTGAGCCGACATCTTTAGTGAGTCTTGTTCCGGAAGTTACTTGTAATTTAAATAACTTAAACGACAACGCTGAAGTTGATGCACCTTCCGTAAATGAGACTGCTGATTTAGTAATGTCTGAGGACATTGATGCATCTCGTAAGCCAATCAATCAGGATAAAGAAACGGAATTCACTAGGGAAGATGTTTCTACAATGGAAGAGGTATCTGGATCAGGTAGAGGAAACCAGGAAGTAGATATTAATGTTGACGAAAAATCAACTGACGAAAGTTTATTGGAGAAGAGGGATGGTCTTGTCTTGGTCGACTCTCTTGCAGTTATGGAGGATGTACATGGTACTTGTTTTTCTCCAATTCAAGATATCCCAGTTGCAGTTATGGAGGATGTACATGATACTTGTTTTTCCCCAATTCAAGATATCCCAGTTGCTGGTGCTGTAGATTTGGTAGGCGAGGCTTCTCCAAAAGCAGACAAGATTATCGAGGAATTTCAGTTGGGTGAGTGCAGACTTGAAAATGAGGAAGAAGTTATTGTATCGGATGTAAGACGTGATGACAGCTGCCCTATGCCAACTCATTTTCTTGAAGAGGACATGAAGATAGATCATTCATGTATGGTAGAGAGTGATTTGAGCTCTCAAGACATTCATTTGAGTGGGAGGGAAATTCTACAGTTTTTGGAAACAGATCCCACGCTCGTGACTGATCCTATGGCCGTTCCTAGTGACTACATTAATCCTGCAGACATTCCTGTAAGTGTTTTTCAAATTGCTATTCTTGAAATCTTGGAGGTTAAATGTTGGTCTCTAGTTTATCAAATGAATGCTAGATACTTTTATGTAGTGTAGAGAATAAAGACATGCATCAGTACATCGTGTAATCATTTTCACTTGACCAGTGCCAAGGGGCAGACGAGGTCTTGGTTTGTTGGTAATGTGGTGTGGTTAGTGGTGGAGTCCGACGGTAGACAGCTTCTAAAGGGGATTGAGGGTGGTGGCGGTGATTTTTGAAGGAATTTGATGCATTTGGAGGATAGTGGTAGGCTGGCAGGAAACTGGTTGGGAGAGGTTTAGGGTCGGATTTTAGTGTGGATGGGAGCTGGTTGGTATTAATGACGTAAAAGTGAAAATAATATTGTGTTATCTATAATTTGTGCAAAAAGTAGATGTATATAATCGAATGATAAATAGGGGTTAACAGGTAGTACGATCAAACCATATATAGGATATGGAGTCCTCCAATGAAGTCAACGAAAAAAGACTGAAGTCCTCCAAAGTAAATGGAGTTGGAGTCCTTCAAAGAAGTAAATGGGAAAATAATGAAGGCATTATCAAAGTTGTGCTGAAAATAATCTCTATGCATACGAATCATGGCAATCTAATTCTGTGATTCTCTAGTACCAACTACCAAGTATCCCCGAAATATGAGAAACGGAATAAATTGAGTGAACAAGTCTCTATTCTGTTCTTGTGGGAATGATTTTTGCTTTTTGGAAGAACTGCTAATACTTTGTCTTCTGCCTTAATACAGGACTTGGGGACGCAGGTGATAGAGCACGATACAGGTTCATTTTTCCTCGCTTTTCATTTTTCGGATTAAATGTGCATTCTGCTGTTACTTTCATCCTTCCTTGATCCTTACTTACTCTTCCATTGTTGCTACTGTATATGAAGTTTATAATTGCCAATGACAGCATTATAGTTTTGTGTCTCAAGCTTAATACAATACCTTATGGATTCAATATGGCAAGAACTAGTGTTTATGTTCTTTTTCTTGCTCCTCAAAGGCGATAAAATATTTGTGTCCCTGAGCTGAAAAAGATAAAAAATATTAAGTATTGGTAAACCTAATCCTGATTCGTAATTTTTGTATAAAGTTGATGGTAGCTCTTTGGATCAGTTGAGTATTTAAATAGTATCTTCTGGTCTTTCAGATTTTCTGAATGTCGATGACGACGATGTTGACGATGATTATGAGGATGATGCAATTAACCCTGAAGAGAAGCGTATGCTCGACAACAGTGGCTGGTCATCCCGTACAAGGTTTGTGTTGATTTTGCTCGATTTGTTCTCAGTGGCCAATGTCCCTTCTGGCATCTAAATTATCTGTTCAACTGTGCTTCATTTTTGTTCAGAGCTGTTGCCAACTATCTCCAAGTCCTGTTTGAAAAAGAGACTCAACATGCCAAGATGGTAATCCCCTTGGAGAGCCTATTAGTTGGAAAAACTCGTAAAGAAGCATCTCGAATGTTTTTCGAGACATTGGTAAGTCGATGTGATATTGCTTACGTATATCGTTTCTCTTCATTTTATGCCTTAATTTCACTTTCCACCCACAAAACAAAAAGGAACAGTGACTAAATTTCAGTTTGATTTGCTGATAAAATGCCTTTTCACAGGTTTTGAAAACAAAGGACTATATTGACGCGAAACAGGACGACTCTTTCAGTGATATCAAAATAAAGCCTACAGGAAAGCTTATGAAGTCAGAATTCTGATTTCATTCAATATACACGATAAGAGTAGTGCATATCCAATGTACTCATCCTAGTTACTTACTAGTTAGTTGACATAGCTCAGATACCGGTGGGAAATGCTCTATGCCCCTCATTTATTCTTTAGCGAAAGTACCGTCTTCTGCTTTTTATTTGTTGCTGTCAATTGGTAGGTTAACTGAGTATAGGAACAGGTGGTTCCGGTTTAGTATGTTTGTAACTTATTTGTTCAATTATGTGTATATTTGTAAAGTCGGTGTTCGACGTACTAGTAGATCTCATGATAGTGTATGATTAAGTTGTATAATTTGTTTGCCAATCTTCTCCAGTGCAAGCTTTTCAGTTGTCAATGAAGTGGGATGATAATAAGAATAGAAGATATATGAAGAAAAAATGGACATTACAGAGGTTCGCTATTGTTGTGGCCTGTATTTCGAGGATAAAGTATGCTGATATGCACGACATTGTAGTTTTTGACATGTCCTCTGATCCATTTAATTTTTTACATTTGATTAAAATACTCGTCACAAAAATAAAAATCAAAAGAACCGGAGGAAATATTACACAATTTCTCATCTTCCAACATAAAAAAGAACCATAGGATATACATTGCATAAAAATGTTGAATACAATTTACTGGAATTAGATGAATGATTACGGAGTACTTAACATTTTCCCAAACTTATGAAAGATATCGGGGTATGAAGTAATCGAAATTATTTTCTTGCAACGAAATTGTTTCCTACATCATCAGGAAAATTTTCGCCAAAAGATCAAAGGGCGATAAAACGAGACGATTTTATACCTAGTTAGGCGGCGAGAATCAGTAGAAGACGGTACAAAGTAAAATACTCTGTATTTACTAGGGAGTATGCGTTAGCAAGGTTTAAGATTATCGCGATCGGTCCAGATATCAACCAAAAAAATGTTGTCTAAAAAATACACTACCTGTGAAAGTAACACTCAGACGTTGCGAGGAGGGAGAGAAAGCAATGGGTCTTGTATGAGATGGTCTCATAAACCAACACAATTTCTCATGCGCATTTTTTAAGGGTTATTGGGTTGGCTTTTTATAAGTGTAATATAAGTTTGTGTAAGACGGGGCGACCCGTCTTAAGGAGCGACCCGTCTTAAGTTTAAGACGGATCAAGCCCCCCTCACATAGAGCAAGTGGAGAGGCAAGTGGGTAGCAAATGGAGCCCCCCACTTGCTCTTCGTGAGGGGGGCATGACCCGTCTTAAGCTTTAAGACGGGTCGCCCCGTCTTAAATGAAAGTTGCTGTGATTCATACACAAATAGTGAAGATATATATGCTGTATATTGATTTGTGGACTGTGATGAAAGTTCGAGTTTAAGTTAAGGTTCAAAAAACCGATTATTTTTGAAGATCTTTAAAAAGAATACCCGTCATATCTATAAACGTCTTCTTTCAAGATTGCTCTTCTTTTCTGATTCAAGAGCGAAGGATGATTACTGTTATTTGGTCTCAGCTCCCTATGTACTGTTCCATTTGCGCGAATTGTTCAAAACCATTTACCAGCAGACAACAGTTGATGTTATAGTGTTCTCTAGTGCCCTGCTATCGGGATACTCGTGTTGGAAAAGATTGAAACTTAAAGAAAAATGGATGAGAACATGATTAATTTTTAAGCACATTACAACAGCATTGATCTACAAAACAGTTTCAACAAAGCTCGTCTTCTACAAGCCTTTAACTTACCTAAGAAGATCCAACAAACGACAGCAGGCTCAATTCACTAATACATCATCTCAGGATGAAAAGGAGATTAACAGTATTAACCACATTAAACTACGAATTTCGGCTGTTCTTAAAATGCTCTTGGTTTCTATCAGACCAACAAAAGTATCTACAGACAACAAAAGCCTTCACATCTTCAATCATCACTGATGATACCTGACTAAAGCATGTTGGGAACCAGGGATTAGACGAGGCTAGATTCTTCTTTCATTCAATCGAGAATCGAGTTATTAGACGATCAACTCTTTGTTAAAGATCCAGCTAAATGGAGCGAGGGATGCTTGTTTTGCACGTGCTTGGGCTCTCTCCTCCAGTTTCCTGATTCTCGGAGCCAACCCACATACATAATCTTGGGCTTTACGGCCCTCACCCGATAGGCCTGTCAGGGTTGCCACATTCCATCTTTGCACTAAAAACTCGAGAATGTCAGCATAGTCTTTTGCAGTGTAGACACCGAGGCGTTGAGCAACAGAGGAGTAGTTCTCGAAAAGGTTGTCATCATTACCATCGTACATTAAGTGGGCCGGCATAGATACTTTCTTTCTCATCATATCAGCCAGAGCCAAAACTGTGTCGTTTGGGTCAATCTCAAAGAGCTTTTCAACAATTTTTGTGTAGGCAGTTTCATGGCGCTTTTCATCGGCAGCTATAATCCCGCAAATTTGTGCCAGTTTAAGATCTCCATGTTCTTTAGCAAGCCTCGCTGTATTACCATGTGATATGAAGGTAGCTCTCTCTTGGAAAGAGGTGTAGACGAAACCAAGATATGGGTTGTTTTCAGTTTGTGGATCCTGTAAAAGTTTTTCAGCAAAATTTTAATAACCAAGGAAAACTGCATTGCTAGAGAGTGTCAACGAGTGTAAATGGGTATGCATAATACATTATAATTGCCCGTCCAACCATAATGCCTTTTATGATGGGATCAAGTCAGGTGAGTTCGGAGAGGGTTCGAGTAAGTTCAGGTCTACTTTAAATTGTCTATGCCAGTCTTATCCGAGTTCAGGTCATAGGCTGTTCAGGTCGAGTCATATTCGTCATAGACTTACTGATAGCGGTTAATGGTAACTGACCAGCTAATAGTGTGTAAATTTTTCGCAGACGGAAACAACTGTCGCCCAAATGTCAAGGCAGTAAATATAGTTTCAGAGTTTCAGACCTTTAGCATCTGAAGTTTACAAAGACAGTCATAAGCAATAGTCTCTTGGAAAAAGGAGTCGTGTTAATGTAATGTCAGACTAACTCATAAGAAATTAACATAGAAACTCAAAAAATAACCTCAGTTTGTTATCATAAAACTGTCTCAAATTAGAATATTTTAGAGAAAAAAATCTGCAATAAACCAAACATTCATGATTCACCTCATCTGTAGTTTATAAGAATAATTTAGGGAGAGACGAAAGTGAATCAATTATAAGTAAGACAAGAATCTCACCATCCCAGAGCCAATAAGATACTGAATTGTCTTCTCTATTTGCTTCATGTCGACTCGTCCTGAGAGATAAAGATACTTGTTCAAGAGATCACCATGCCTGTTCTCCTCAGCAGTCCAAGCCCTAGTCCAGACAGCCCAAGGAGCAAGGCTGGCACCCGTCTCATCTCGGACTCCGTCTAAAGTGTTAAGCATGGTCTGGTAAGTTGGCAGGGCTTCCTCCGTGATCATATCACCTACCAACACGACAAGATGGTCATCGGGAATTTCTTTAGTTCGTTCCCGAAGTTCCTTGATTTGCTCTTCAAACCCTTCGGATGCAGGGTCTGGTAGAAAATCTTGTGGTTGCCAACATTTCTCCACCGGCTTTAGAAGCACCAGAAGATTTTGTTCAGCCCAGTTCTCTAAAGATTTGAACAACTCGATCTTTTGAGGTGGCAGTGAGTGGGTCTTCTGGACGTGTACTTCCTTTGGGGGCATGTATGGTTTTCTACCATTTGGAATTTCCCTGCATTAAAAAAGCCATTAGAGTCGATAAAATGAGTCAATGAAAATGCATAGCGCAAAAAAAGAGAGGAAAATGCACAAAACAAAATCAATGTGCCAGTGTTTGAGTACCCTCCAAATGTTATACTTTCGATTCGCCATTGAACATCAATAACAAGTTAGTAACAAACTAACAATGCAATGCAACATACATAAGTTATCGATGGCTAACCCAAGTCCATGTCATGTTTTAGCAGTCGTTGTATACAGATACAAGAGTTCACAGAGTGACAGAGACAGCAGACAGCACTTAGACCCGAGATAAATGGAAACGAATACACAGGATCTAATTCATCATTTGATATTGTAATTTTTTACACCATATCAAATGAGAGAGGCTAGAGACGGAAATTTGAGTATTTCAGTTGAGTCAAGTTACAGAGTGCATGTGAGCGCTCCAATGGTAGTCGATTCAATTGCTTTCTCTCATTGGGCACAAACTAACTTTCGCAGTTTCACTGCTAGTATAAAAATAAAGTGTGCCTCATATAATAGGACATACATGATACATAGATAAGTAGCAGCATTAGTGCATATATAGAAGTCATACAAGTTCACAACTTGAAGGAACCAACATACAAGCATCACCCGGGGTTCCAAATGAAAAAGTATCGCAGAAAACGAGGGCGTAAAATACATATATGCTCCATCGAAAAGATGAAAAGAGATAAAGGGCACATTAAACTTCTTCATGGCACGGCAATTTGCGAGAATTTCCATCTAAAAGACCAACACAAGCATATGAACATCCTCTTACCTTCAACTACGTTCAAATCTCAAAGAAGATATGAAAACCAAGATCAACTAGAAGGATTCGACGTAACTTACTGGACAGAGAAACAAGAAAACAGAACACAGAAAATGGCATATGCCCATCTCAATCGGGTCAACTAAAAACAGCTAAATCACATTTAATGAAATCAAAGTTTAGCAATCCATATTATTCATCAAAATCATGTCATCCTCAGCTCCTAACAACAACACCTCTCACAGTCTCACTAAACATTAACTATCTTCACATTAGTATAGTGATCACATGAGTCACATCAACCCAAGAAAATCCAAATACGACAATTTAAGCTGACTTAATTGAAAAGAAGACAGCTAACTGAATCATTAATTAGATACAAAAATATCATCTTCTGTTTTCTTTTTTTTTGTCCCGAAAAATCACTAACTGAATTATAAAACGGTTTTTCAAACTTATGCCCTAAGAGCACACGTTAAGAGCCTAAATATAGAAAGAATCGGAGGAATATTGAACCATGCAAGAAACAAAGTGACTGTCAATTGTGTAGATTAGTAATATTATTTAGAAAACAGGCTTTCAGCTACAAGTCTACAATCGCACGAGAGTAAAAGATCAAATAACACACAAAATCTCATTTGAGACCGTCTTAAAACTTAAAATGGCCTATTTTCATACTATGTCGACTATACTAACTCAATTGAAAATAACAAGATCACCCACGAGTCTCCCTTGTGACGGACATATCTGTCACAAGTTTGTAACGGGTCAAGTACTATCCATGTTGTTAGATATGACAAAACAAAACGCTACTCACTAGGCACTCTGCTTTTGGTCTTATCTACCCACATCTCAAGCTTGCGACAGATATGCCCGTCACAAATGACAATTTGGGAAAGACTAATCAGCTCAAATTCAGCAACAGGCCTTTTAATTTTAACAAATTCATCAAAAAAAAAAAAAGTAACAAAAGATATTCAATTTACATGAGCTGTTTCAGCTAACAAAGTACTTAGGTGGTTGAGATTGGGGGCCCAAATTAAACACAAATTAATAATTGATCAAATAAAGACATGAGATCACAATAAATTGCACACCCAGAATAATAAATTCAATACAAATTGCAAATATGATCATTTAACAGCGCATTTCATGAAAATAAACTCAATTTTTAGCTGCCATGGTTAAATTTTCGATCATGCAAGATCTTGTTTAAAACCGTCTTAATTTTAAATGACCTTGTTACATGACTATTGACTATTTGACTACTTCCGTTGTCCCAATCATTAGTATTTTAATTAAAAGTAAATAAATGATTGAAACGGAAGTAAGGAAGTACATTGTAATTTGTAAGCTTAAGATGGAAAAATCATGACGATTTCCTAACTTTATTTACATGGAACAAATAAATACTAATTTCGTCACGATCATTTATTTAACTTTTGAGTAAAATAAATAATAATAAAAAAGTTACTCCGTAAGTAAATGATTGAGACGAAAAAGTTACGAGTAGTTGTTTTAAATGAGACTATTTAGCACAACGGATTACTACCATATTGGTTTAACAGAAATACAAACTCTTAAAAAGCGTTTAAAAAAACGGTCTTACACAAGAATTACTGTTTATAAAAAAAAGCGATATAGAGACGAACTTGGAGGTGATGCCGAGAGAAGAACCCATAAAAACACGATGAGGAGATCTAAGACGATTAGATCGATGAAAGAACAGTGATGATGATGATGATTGAAATGTTATTGCTTGAAATTTCAATGCCATTTTTATTATTTTATTAAACTTATTATTGGTGTATTTGTGTTAATAAGTAAATGATTTGTAGAAAGAGACGATTTTAACGAGGTAGAGAGGTCTGAAAATGGCAAAACGGAGGGAACGTGGTGGACAATCTACATAAATTGAGGAGATCTGATTATGCTTATGTTTATACTCCCTCCATTCAACTCCACACTCTACATAAATTGCCAACGCGCATTTTGCATCATAAATATAGTTCGCTACGTATTTATAAAAATTATACGAGTTAGATATTTTTAATATACTTCTAAAGACGAATCAAACAAGATTCCACATGAATATATTTTCTCCTATGTATTAGCCGGAAATTGAAAGATTCTTCTTACTTATAAATAGTGTCAAAAAGACAAATGTGTAGTGTGGAGTTGAATGGAGGGAGTATATGTGAAGTATGACTTTTTTTTATAGGAGTATGTGTTTGTTTGAAAGTTGACACTATGATTTTTGAAATTACAAATTTGCCACTTCTTGTTTTGTTACGTACTATTTTCGTCTCGCTCATTTGTTGTGGAGTATTTTTATTTTGTCATAAACACCAATGAGATCTTTTGTGGTTCCACTTAGTGGGTGACAAGTGGACAATAATCTTATTGGATGATCAAATTACTCATTTGAATCCTTCCAAATATGAGACACCCTAAAAAGGAATATGACAATAATTGACCGGGACGGAGGGAGTATTTTTTATTCTCTGTAAATGATATTTTAATTAAAATCAAATAAATGATTGAGGAAAAGGAAGTGGCTTTGGAGTTTGGGATGGATAAGCTAAAGGTGGCGAACAGACAAGTTGTTCTGGCCTGTCAAGCAGGTCGCCAGTTTGTAACAAGCTTGGCTCGTCTCCTGGCCACGGCAGCCAAGTTTGGCGTGTTCATGGTGGCTTCGCCTAGCCTGCCTCGCTCCGGACTTGTTAAAAACCTTTCGAAAATACGAACTCAACATGCTACTATGTCGAGTCAAAGAAGGCATGAGCCAACTTGGAAATACTCTCACCCGAACCAACTTAAGTATTAAGGTTAGGTGGTCTAACCTCTACACTCGACCTATGACCACCTCTACACTAGTCCCGCTAACATTTTTATGAAGGAATAACTAAACAATTAAATGAAATATAATATCTTAATTATCATAACCATCTCTAGCTCGAAGTTCTCACTCGATTATCCCAACAAGTAACATAATAAACCTGCAAATAACACTTGTAGCTCGTTTCACTGAAAACGGACACTATCAATCACAAGCTGAAGACGGATAGTGCCCCTCTTACAATATGCGAGTGTGAGACTCCATTTGCCCTCCCCACTTGCATAGGGGTTTGCTATATCTCGCCCGCCATTTTACTCATCCCGCCCCCTACAATTACTTTCTTGCCATTTGTCATTTGACCCACCAACCTTTATTCTTTCCCCTTGTTATTTTAAAATTCAAATTTTAAAACCGCTTCAAAAATAAAACCGCTAACGTTAATTTCAAAACAATTGAAATACGAAGTATTAAACAACATTAATGTGTTAACGAACAACATTACCGTTTTAACGTTAATTTTTGTATATAATTTAACGATAATTAATATAAAAAACACTAACTAATAACAATCATTTGATTTTTTTTTTCAAAAAATACCGATTAAAAACTCGAAAACTTCAAATGGCCATAACTTTGCGCTCGGGTGTCCGTTTTTGATGATTTTTTTTTTCAAATCGCTTATCTCGACGAGACAAACGCAATGGTAATAAAATTGTTTTAAGTGGCCCATTCGTGTAAAACACACGAATTGGCCTGAGCCGATTCATGTGGTTTACACGAATGGGCCTAGGTCAGTTCGTGTAAATCACAAGGCTGGGCCAAGGCTGATTCGTGTGATTTACACAAACTGGCCTAAACCCATTCGTGTAAACGACATGAATCGGCCTAGGCCAATTCGTGTGTTTTACACGAATGGGCCACTAAAAACATTTTTTTTGTACCATTGCGTTCCCTCGTCGAGATAAGCGATTTGAAAAAAAATCATCGAAAACGGACGACCGAGCGTAAAGTTATGGCCAATTGAAGTTTTCCAGTTTTCAATCGGCATTTTTTTGTAAAAATTTAAATGATTGCTAATTGTTGAAATTAATTATCGTTAAATAATATATATAAAAGTTAACGTTAAAACGATAATATTGTTCGTTAAAACGTTAATGTTGTTCGACATTCCAATTGTTTGAAATTGGTGTCGTTTACTATTGTACGAATTTAAAAAAAAATCGTAAAATTGATCACCGTCACTCATTTTCGATTTACCGATAAAAAAATAAATTTAGAAAGACGATATAGATAGAAGGGCAAACTCGGAAAAATAAACGAATTTTAGGGGCGAGATGAGTAAAAGAGGGGCGGTATTTAGCAATTTTGCTAATGGGAATTTGTGTTTATATATAGGACTGTTTATAGTACTCTCCCTTCAAGTCTAGAGTTAAATGGAATTGTCCAACAGTGGCGGAGCCAGGATTTGAAATTAGGGGGGCGAAAATTTTTAAGAGGGGCAAACGACTTATTTTATAAGGTACATTTAAAAAAAATTTGTAAATTTTAACTAAAACTTCAAAATTTTCATCCGACGGGAGAGGGGGCGACCGCCCCTACTAGCCCCCTAGTTTCACCACTGTTTCCAGGGGACTGTTCTAACTTCTAATTGAACTACTCCGTATCAATTTATGATTATTAACAATAGAGAAACATACAATTAAAATCATCCATTTGTCAATAAGTATAGTTCACACAACATGTGTCAAGCAAATCACACAATGATACCAACTTGTTATCACTCAACAACAAATACAAGAGTAGGAAGGGCCTCACTTACTTTTAAGTCGGTCTCTTATACATAATTCTATCAGCCCACTGCGGAGGACTCGACAATATTACTCGGCATTCATGGTTGAATGGTTGAGAACAATATTAAACACAACTACGAGTTTCAGCTAGTCTTATAATGCTCTTGGTTTCTACAGACTACAATGCCTTCACATTTTCAAACACGATGAATGCCTGCTAAAGCATGTCGAGAGGCATGAATTAGACGAGGCTGGATTCTCCTTTCATCCAATCGAGAATCAAGTTATTCGACGATCAACTCTTTGTTAAAGATCCAGCTAAATGGAGCGAGGGATGCTTGTTTTGCACGGGATTGGGCTCGCTCGGCTAGTTTCCTGATTCTCGGGGCCAATCCGCATACATAATTTTGGGCTTTACGGCCCTCACCCGATAGGCCTACCAGGGTTGCTACATTCCATCTTTGCACTAAAAACTCAAGAATGTCAGCGTAGTTTCTAGTAGTACAGTGTACGTAGACTCCAATACGTTGAGCGACAGAGGAGTAGTTCTCGAAAAGGTTGTCGTCATTACCATCGTACATTAAATGAGCCGGCATAGATACTTTCTTTCTCATCATATCAGCCAGAGCCAAAACTGTGTCGTTTGGGTCAATTTCAAAGAGCTTTTCTACAATCTATTGTCCGATGCCTTATTTTAAACCAATGCAGCAACGCTAGTTTTTCCTCTATTCCATTTGATTGTATACCTTTTTCAAAGTATGTGAGTTTTTTCTGAAAACGTAAACTATCTTGCTAAATGACGAGTTGATGACCATAGTAAAATATCTCTACCTCATTGTTTGATAACCAAGAAATCCATTATTAGACTACTTTTGTCATAGCGTCACTTAGAAATCAAGCATCAGTTTAAAGGATGTACATCTAGTCGACTTTATTACTCATTTCATGGGTAATACTTAGTTGCAAAGGACTCATATATTTTTTCTCTTACCTATGTCAATTATGAACATCGAGAAGAATAGAAAGTCTCAATTGTGGTCGTCACAAATTTATAACCTCTCACGATCCTTCTCCCTCTTGCTTGCCCACTTACAACTTGTGAGAGATTATAAATTTGTGACGAAAAATGTCCGTCACAAATGAAAATATGCCCAAGAAGAAATGCATTAGAAACTTGATGGTGACCATTTGTTGTTAAATGAATGTTACTTAGAATGATTGATGAACCAATGCTTGCTTCTGTTATAGAAGGTTCTCCCTAGGGATGATAATGAGTAGAATTTGAGTGGGGGAAACAATTTTCTTTCCAATGACCAAATACATCTTCAGAGTTCAGACGCTTCATTATGAATCGCACGGCACATGTGAGAAGCGCACGGTCAATTCCGCACGGTGGGCCGGGACCTGTCCTGCATTAGTTGCGCACGGCAATGTTGAGTTGCGCACGGTCACTTGAATGAAGTCCAAAAGCTTTGTATTCGAGGTGGCTCTTCAAGGGGATGCCAGGATAGGACGTTTCGACATCGAGACGGCACAAGGCGGTGTTGGTGATTTTGATCACTTGGTCATTTAAGTGCATTCGGGTTTTCAAGTCGAAATCGGTTTGAGCTCGTAATAGATATAATGTGAGTCGGGAATACGGAGTGTATGCTCATGTAATCGTATATCGAATTCATGGTTGTAATGGATAAAAAAATGACGAGTTTATTGTATATTTATATCAACTCGTTATTTGTGTTGAGTTTTATACTCGGTTTTACTGAGTGTTATACTTAGTGTTTTGCGTATATAAAACATAGAGTGAAAGAACACAAACATGCGACGTGGAATCAATTTGTCACGTGTCTTTTTCACTATGTTGCCTTAATGTTCAGGAGGTAATTTTGAGACTATTATCGGTGCTACATGTATAGGCAAACAAGAGTTTGGCTATGAGAGCCCAAGGCCAGCGTCCGGGATACACCGATTTGTATTTGTGTTATTCCAGCAACTTGATCGGCTCGTCTTGGAGGAAGCTTGAGTTCGGCTCGAGTTAGCCGAGTTTAACTCGAGCTTGTTTTGTCACCTATATTATTTCACAATCTCACCTTTTGAATCTAGCTAAATATAAATCTTTTTAAAACAACAAATAAAATTATAATATACTATAAAAAAAAATTATACTCCGTATAATAATATACTTATAAATGCCCAAATAACATATGATTTGATATAAAATTAATATTATAGTATAAAATTATAAAAAATATATATATAAACGGGCCTAATTGAGCTTTCAAGCCGAGATTTGCTGAACTCGGGTGCGACTCGTATTTAGCCAAGGTCGGGCTCTTTCTTTCCATTTTCTTTTGTAGAAGCTTAGGTTTATTAAGCTAGCTGCCCATTTATCAATGGTCCATAAACCATCGTCAACGGTGTCAAAACGCAACATTATTGTAATATGGGTTTTTTTTTTTTTTTATATTAGAAAATGGACTTGTGATATTCCACGACTAATAGATTTGATACTTTGATAACAAGGTTCAACATGTAATATATAGCTAGTAACAACTCTCTTATAAGACCGTGCTATAACATAGGATTGGTCTGAAAGGAGAAAAGCCTAAAGTTCACAATTAATTATATTCATATTTTGGTTTTATTTTAATTATCCGACATTTTATAATGAATACTGACATATTTAATATGTAAGTTATCAAAATAAACTATTTTTTAAAGTTATTTAGTTAGACTTTTTGCTATTGGGTTAATCTTCTGCTAAATTTGATCTTATAAACTTATAAAACAATTTGTGTATAGCCAATTAAACATCTGATTAATTTTAACATACAGTACAATACATTAATACAATAATAATGCTTGTAGTAGCAAATTAGCAATACAAATGAAAAATAAAATATGCATCATACACACATACTCATATATCCATATGATCATTACTAAATAGTCATTAATCAGAATTACGATAGTACTCCCTCCAATTCAACATATATATTATTTGCGTTTTTCTTCTATTTGATAGATTCGATTGAACTTGAATGAAACGTAAATAACTAGTCGAATAGGAGGGAGTATCGAGCAACCGATCACTTAATTAACCCGATAAATACTTCTTGAAAAGGGCTTGGAACTTGATCATCTCCTTATTTGGAAGAGTAACCAAAACATTAACACCACCTTTAGTCTCATCTATATCAGGAAATAGCAATATAATATCCTTCCTATGATATATCAAAGGGCAACAATACTTAGGGTTACCCCATGGATAATCCACAAGATTAAACCCTAATCTCCACCATGATGACATTAAGAACTCTCCATGTGGAAACCCTTTATGTAATTCACCCCAATCAATTGCTGACCTTGCATATTCATCACTCATTCTACTTGTTCCTTGAGAAACTAGCTCGACTAAGCGAGCTAGCGAAGCTTCTTCCAACTCCTTACATGTTGCGGTTGCATAAGCTGTTAACACCGCGTTACCAGTAAATGAGGTTGGTAATGGCGGGTTTAACCTCGACCTGATATCAACTGAAAACAAAAAAGTTGATGTTTTATCTTTGTAATCCTCTATGTTACCATCATGGTATAATGATAAGGCCTTACACCGCCACACTAAGGCGGAAATGACATTAAACCCGGTAACCCTACCGCCTTTGTTTTCATTTTTGGCCTTGGACTTAAGGGCTAATATGTCATTTTCAGAGAGGCTAAAGATCTTGAAGTCTAAATCTTGAGGAGAGTCAAAGACATTAGGGTTTTGTTCACTTTCACCTTCTTGGCCTATTGGAATCTTGAGCTCTAGGAGCTCTGGATGTGGGAAGGTGACACGAGGCGGCGATCTAGCGGCTAACATCTCACGTTGGTTGCATGGAATTAATGCTAAGGGTTTGTCACAAGCTAAGGCAGCCAGATTTTGAATGAAGTATTTGAAGCTTGTTCCATCAAATATTGCATGGTTGGTTTGAAGACCCATTGCAAATCCTCCACATTTGAAAGATGTCATCTGAAATAGTTGAGTGGCATACAAAAATTCATTGATAAAATGATTAAATTTCAAAATATAGTAATTTGATATCGATAACAAATTATCAAATACACGTTAGATTGTTTTACGAGATACAACAGTCTTATAGTAATTAACTATACTCGATACATGGCTACATGCACCTGATGATTTAGTTTATTAAATGAGCTGTATAAGCTATTATTGTGTCATTGTACATTTGTACAACATATATAACGGTTCTATATATATATTCGTCGACATTATTTTCGCCTTTATTTATTTTAGTTTTATAAGATTCTTGCAAACACTAAATGTTGTACAGTATAGAATAAAAGGTAGAGAAAATATAGAATAATGGTAAACAGCTAGACAGCTAGTCATGAGGTTTTGAGGGAGATCAGAAAATGAGCCAATAATAACTAAAACATGAATTCTTTTAGTTGGACAAAAATTTAATGCCTTTTAAAGTAGAAAAAAGTAGAGCAAGTAAAATGAACTTCAATCAACTTTAATGTCATTTACTTCTTGTTGGTCTTGCTAGGTGTGGGGCATGGTAATTTACTGCAAGTCCTAAACAACATTTTTACACCAATTCATGATAACATGCTTATAGATTGCTAGACTTCTTGTAAGTTCATAATTGCTCATTTTCACGTGTCAAGAAGTTCTAAAGGTTTTTAAATCGTAATTATGAATAACATATATGTACATTTTATCAATATCAGCTGTCACCATCAAACTAACTAATTAATTATCGCTCGATCATAACAATTGGGAAGATTATGTATCTCTTTATTAAGTCATTGTGTCATTGTATCAAAAAATAATTACCATGATCACATGATTCATCATCAACAACATGACGACCATTACACCAGTCTCCTACTAATGAGGCATAAAATTATTAATCGGAGCACATCAACTTATTATTAATCTATTAGTTAATTTATATGTTTTCATAAAAAGAGTGTTATGATTATATTTCCACAAAACAAATCAACTATAAAATTGATGGTTCGATTCTTATTTACCAGCGACATAGTACACTGCTTTGAAAAAAAAAACCTTGACTCCATCCATCACGCATCATGCATGTATGTACTAGGGTAAGAGTAGTCTAATAATGTACTCGTAACCAATAATTTTTAAGGGTAGGTAATAATATTAATTGAGTGTATGTCGTTAGGAGTAGCATATAGTGCACTTTATATGTCTTGTTTCATTGTTGGTGAAGTTGGTGCTTACATTTATTGGACAATGACGTACATATGAAAGTAATTATAGGGGTAGTGATAATGTCACTACCGTTTTCTTTAAACGTCACTCAAAATGAAGCTAATTAATTACTCGTATATAGTATAGGTACGTTATTATCATTCACTCTTTTACAATATAAGTGACATTAGTAAAAATAAGAGAGAATTTATCATTTACCTAAATTTACCATGTAATCAAAGACTACACAAATACTAACGCAAATGACTATATTAAATTATGCTATGCTTTTGCTCCAACTTGTATTCTTCACACACATTAAAATCGCATCTATACTAGTAGCCATAATTTCCTTCATTCTCTTTGAAACACACAAATATTTTCTAATTTAAGATAAGCTATTAAGCTAATACTCCGAGTTTATATACTCCTAAAATCGTGCTCCTTTTCTCCTATTACTTACTCCATCTCAATCATTTGTTCGCCTTTAATTAAAATATTCCTCACAAATAATATAAAAGGCCAAATAAATGAATGAAACAGAAGGAGTATTATTTATTTCACATTATATAATACTCCGTATTAGGTTTTGTTAATAAGTTGACACCTTTATACTAAATCTAACCTGTGAATTAAAAACATATTTGCATGTAAGTTTAAGATTATTCACATACTCCGTAGTTTAGACTGAGTTGAGTTTTACTTTAAAATTTTATCTTATTAACGAAATTTCACGAATTTTAAAACTATCGAGATTGAAAAAACATACTCTGTATTAACTACTCCGTATTTCATATTAAAATACATAGTTAATTAAAAGTATCAAGTGAAATCCAAAATTATTTTCTTTCCAAAGTTTGATGTTGAGTTACTCTTTGGACTCACCTAATATACCATGCACTCATGCATCATTGCATGTTAATTAAACTTGCTTAATTAGAACAACAGTGTGTTCTTGTGTGTTATTTAATGTCACCATTTTTCTAAATTCGAATAAAATTAAAGCGTTGTTACATATTATGCTTTATTCCGAAAAATAACTAATATAATGATCATAAGTACAATTATTTTCGAGGATATAAAAGTTTTGAATTATGGAGTACTTATGAGTTATGAACTTTGCATGCATTTAATCTATCAAATAAAATATTACGAGTATGACAATAACAAATAAAAATATTGAATATACAAGGACTATTACTATATCTCTATAATATATGCTAATACTCTCATTGTAGACGGGTATATCCGTCTACAATTGTACTATATGACGTCTTTTATACCGTTAGATTTTTCTACTAGGATATGGGTAGGTACTGCTTTAAAGACAACAACATTTGATAATGTAACATTATTGTAACGTACGTACAAGTTGAAAGTGGTATTCACCGTTTTTGAATAATAAATCCACCCACTTTTTTCTAAAGAAAGCAACTATTTGAAATATAGAAGAGGAATATACGTACCCTTTTCACAAATTTAAGCAAACATAATTATTTCATTGAAGGAACATTTTTCTAATAAATGCATCCCCTAACAAAATCATATGGTTGTACACTTGTACGTATTAAGAATTTGATTACCACAAATTAAAAAATTATCAGTATCAATAATGACGATAACTTAAGTAAACGCAAAACAATTACTCCATCTGTTTCATATTATATGTCATTTTAGAAAAATTTAAAAATTTTCGTTTATATGTCGGTTTTACATTTTTCAATGTGTTACATGTGATTTATAAATCTAAAAACCATTTATGCTACATAATCAATATTATCAATTTTCAACATTTCAAAAAAATATTGTGAAATATTCTAAAACGACATATAATAAATAACAGAGGGGTACGATATTATATTAGAAGGGTGCAATGTTATTATAGTATACCTGAACAATGCAAAGAGGATGATCATCAACTTTTAGGGCATCACTCATCTTTTTGGTAACAAGTTGCTCAAAAGATGGATTAGGGTAAACTAAGTCACCAAATTCTTCCAACTTATACTCACTACTTGCTTCAACAAATCCAATCCCTGCATTTTTACAATCAATCTCGAGTCGACCCGTCTCATGATTAAGCTTAATTCTTCCTGACAAAAAATAATAAGGGACTAATATCTTTTCTAATGCATTTTTTATCGTCTTGAACGCGACTTTTGGAGGAAAATCGGGGTTTTCTGTAAAGAAATGTATGGTTTGGACGTCGAAATTGAGGACTTGATCAATGTTGGATAAAAACATGGATTTTTTCTCACTTTCTTGAGGAGAAAATAGTAGAGTTGAATTAAGTATAGTGACCTTAAGGTCTTGAACAAAGGGTGGAGGTTCTTGGTATAGGGTTCCCATGATAATATTATGAGATATTTTTGTTATTTTTTAGTGTGTAATATTATTTCCTTACTTCTTCTTTTTTTAACTTAATTATTACAAGTCTTTATATTATATATATAATATAAGTAAGCACACACATTACACATACTATAAAGTATATATATATATAGAGAGATGTATGGTTTGTACATCTATAAATAGGATAAGAGAAAGTAGCTTGAGAGGTTAGTAGATGAATTCAATACGTACATAATCACGTAGGTGAAAAGTTAATAATGCTAGGCTGTTATTGTCCTCTTATTTAAAGTCTTTTTCATGATCGAAGATTGGATTTTCTTCCATGTTATGTCAATATCTTAACATACATATCATCATACTTCTTCTGATCCGATCATTTAATTTGTTTATCGTCTTTTACTTTTGGTACAAAGACCGATAAAAGGGAAGGGGTCATTTGTGGATAATGGTATTGGATGATAAGTGGATAATAGTCTCATTATGTGATCAAAATACTCATCAAAAGTCTTGATAATATAAAAAGATAAACAAATAAATAAAATGCAAAAAACAAAAAAGGTAGACAAATAAATGACCGAGACGGAAAAAGTATAGGTTTATTTTTCACATTTTAGAATTTGTCCTACACTTATGAATGTCTAGTCCTCCATTAAAAGTAAAAGACATATTTATATATGGAGGAGTGTGTTCTTTAATTATTTGTGTTCACTATATTTATATGGTTTTACTAACTTTGATAGTTTTATGTTTATATACAAGTATAACTTTACAAATGCCAATCATAAGAAAAATACATTTTGTTTTGTTTTAGACGGCATATTTGTCCGAATCATAACAAATCGAATAGATAAATAAAAACAAAATAACTAGGAACTAATGAAAAACTTGTCATGTCTATCTAAAGTGTAATTTGAACGGTTTAAATAAGCTTAGAACAGATAAGCACGCGTTAAAGATCCCAACAACGTTAAAAATAGATTTTGATAGAATAATGTATACATATATCTAAGTAGATAAGGATGGACATTGGGTTGGACCAATGCAGGTTGGGTCGGGCCATGAGGCGGGATGGGCTGCATAGTAGGGGCTCGGGAACTGGATTTGGAATCAGTGGTCGTAGCACGACCCACTGAGTGGCGGACAATAACGGGCCGTGTTGGCTCTGCTTTATTTTTATTTTATTTAGTGTTGGAGTCGAGCTGGCTCAAGGAACGTTTGCACTAGTTCGGCCCAGTAGAAGACCCAGACTGAGTCAAACCGCAACATTTGAGCCCGATGTGGCGAGCTGACCCGCCACATTGGCCACCACTATTTATATATCTAAGTAATGTGGATCATTTAATTAGTGGTCGTTCTATTCTACATTACTTGGTGTTGTGGATATTGGTCATAGTAATGAAGGAAAGACAACCAAAAAAAGGAAATATAGCAAAGTTTATGGCAGGTCTAGTACGTAGTAATAATATAGCAAAGTTACTCATATAAGCTCCAACACCATGTGGAGGTGGGCTTGGATGATTTAATGTCTACTGCAAGAGTCACAAGACACTAGATTACTAGATTGCACTATTACATAAACATGGCAAAGTTGACCCGATTCGAATGACTCGATTCGGTTGATCTGAGATCCGAAAGTAACCCGTAAAGTGTGACTTGAACTTGACCTGAAAGACCCGATCTGACCCGACCCAAAATGACCCAAATTGAGGTGACCCGAAGTAACTCAAACGACCTAAAATGACCCGAATTAACTTATTTTAAGCAAAATCTGACCCGAAATGACCCAAACGACCCAAAATGACCCGACTCGAATGACCCATTTACCAGGTCTAATTGTACCCTCATACGTCACGAAACACCCTAAACTAGTCCAATTCTTATGATTTTTGCTTCTTTAAGTCGAATCGTGAAGCGCATTCTTGTTCTTACGGGTTAAAAGAACGTAATGAATAATTTCGAAATGGTGTTGAGTGATTGAAGTAATTCCTGCAAACTTAAGTTTGGACCGTAGACATTTTTGCTTGAAGACGTGTCTTAAGAGTCCTATCTCGTAAATCGGTAACCCGTGTAATGAGCTTGAATATGTACAAGATGACTACTTTTAACATCGCTTTGTATATTTAAGCACAAACATGAAGAGATTATTAAGATTTAAGATGATCAATTCAAGAGGTTACATTGATACTTGCAAATATGCTACACAACTTCTCCCGCTAGATTTTGTTTCTTGTATTGTTTCGAAATTGAAACGTTACAAACGTACTACCCACAAAAAATTAACTACAATTTTGGTATTTCTAGCTACTTGATATTTTTATGGGATATAATACCTGGTATCCCGTTATTTTTGCATATTATACCTAGTATTCCATTTTTTGAGCTAAATATCTTTGACTGTCTATAATTCTTGATTACGAACTCCAAAAAACGTCAAACGACCTAAGTTAAACCCACAAATAAACAAATTCAAGCTCTACCCAATTAACTCGTTTACCCTATCTACTTTTACCGTCCCCAAACAAGGCCTTAGTTTGATCACTTGATGTCATTGGATCATCAATACATACTCACATTTTATCAAAAGACTGATAAATAAATGTGACTCATTTAAGAACAAATTTCTAAACTATAACAATTTATCCAAACAAATGATCATATTTATCATTAAAATAACGACATTTGACATGTCCTTAACTTATGACAAACAATAACCGTCTTCAATCAGAAATGGTGTTGGAATGTTGGATCATAGGACTAGGATTGGATTGGGTAGGTCCATTCTTTAACAAAGATAAATCAAACTCAAACACAAGCCACTCACACTCACATTAACAATGTCAACCACAACAACTCCCCGCCCTTTTTCTTGTAACATAACGGCCACAATTCATTCATTCATCCTTTGTAGTTAGTTCATCATGTTGAGTTTAACATCTACCATCATTTGCAGTAATCTTAAAACCTCCATTGCTGTGTCTCCTTCAATTTCTTTATCATCAAATACCCTTTTCTCTAAATTTGTAAACAAACCCAGGAATCTTTCTTGTTTCTCTAACCAATTTCTTGAATTTATCAATCTTAAATGCTGTAATTATAAGAGAAATTCAAGAGTTATGTCGAGTTTTTCGATAAATGCTTCAGCATTGCAGTTGCAGGACCCTGATGAGCTTATTGATTCTGTTGAAACCTTCATTTTTGACTGTGATGGTCAGGGTTTTGATTTGATTATTGTTTAAAGTTGTTAATTTTGAATGTTGAAATGTTCGTTTTTGATTGTGATTGTGTGATTTTGATTTGATTATCGTTTAAAGATGCCAACTTTGATGTAGAAACTTTCATTTTTGTCAGCAAGTCTTGCTTGTGACCGTCAGAAGCTTGTGACGTCTCACAACCCCCTTTCCCTTTACAATTATTTAAATCGGGTCTAGTCGTCACAAGCTTGTGACGGTCACAAGTAAGAATTTGTGAATATTTGTTTGTGATTGTGAGGCTTTGATTTGATCATTGTTTAGTTTGTTAGCTTTGAATGTTAAAATCTTCATTTTTATGTGATGTTGAGGTTTTTATTTGATTATGGTTTAAAGTTGTTAACTTTGGATGTTGATGTTGTTTATTATGAATTTTTTGGATGTTATAGAATGATGTAGTTGTCCAAATGTTTGTTTAAATTAGGAAAGTTTGGTTCTTTGATATTGTTTGAACTTTGAAAATTTCTAATTTTGCATTATTTTTGCTTGATCAATGATCATGAGGGTAGAACATAAAAGTATGTAATTTGAATAATTAGTTGATTATTAGAGTATGTAGGGGTTGTTTTTTCTAAGTATTACCCTAACTTAAATATTTGAAGATCTCTATCACCATAGATTGATTTGTGTACCAAACAAACCACCCAGTTACGAGTAAGACGATCGCGTGAATCGAGTTTCATCTAGGTATCCTTGAAGTTCACTTAATAAACTGACATCCTTAGCCCATCACACTGAACTTGGAACCTCATAATTCAATTTTTTTTTGCCTTGGCTAATCATTGTCACAAGAAAGTTTTGTTCTTTAGCGATTATTGTACTCCCTTTATATCTATTGGTGGACATCATTAGGGAAGAAAGTGTAAGATGTCATTTCAGTAATCAGTTCATGATGCAGGAAATATAGGGAGGTGGGTTTCTAGTAATTCCCTAACATTGTAAAATTATCGTCTTTTGGGTAGATTAATGTAGATGAGAAGCTAGTTATTTTGGTAAAGAAACTTCATATTCTTTGTATGAATAGCTCTGTGTGCCTGCCCTTCTTTCATGTTGGAGGAAAGTAAACTGAAGACTTGCGTGTTTTTGGCCATTTATGATCTCTTTTCGTCTTTGTCTTTTGCTTGGGGGAACGAGGGTTGGGTCACTTGGATGAAGTTGAATATGTGGCTCATGTGGATGCACCTTTATATATGTAGGTGTCATATGGAAAGGAGATAAGCTGATTGATGGAGTTCCAGAGACACTTGATATGCTTCGGGCAAAGGTTGCGAAATTTGATTGAACTTGAAACGGTTTTGACTATATACGTACTGTTATAGTAACGAAACATATCATTTGTTTGTCTTAGCATACTTCCTTAGCTTTTTCTCTTCCTTCAGGGGAAAAGATTGGTGTTTGTGACCAACAACTCAACCAAGTCTAGAAAGCAATATGGAAAGAAGTTTGAGTCGCTTGGGCTTACTGTCAACGAGGTTGGGCATTGATGCATACCACATTGGATTCTTCAAATGTGTCTACTTTATGTTTTTATTCATAATAATGGACTTTTTTCAGGAAGAAATTTTTGCGTCATCTTTTGCTGCTGCTGCATATCTTCAATCTATTAATTTCCCTAAAGATAAGAAGGTATAGTTTCCTAAGCACAGAGATGTATTTGTGAATGGTTGTTTTTGTGTAACTAGCTATACTATCGAAGGGACTAAATCTTAATTTAATGTCTTCGTCGGCTGCTCACTCTTTGTAGTATGTATGCTTGCCAAAGTGAAAAGTAAATGAATTTGACATACTATCGTGATTTTAGGAGCTTTTAGTCGGCTTCCAGGTCCAAGTTTTACTACATAACTATGTTCATTTCAAAGAATATTATCGATCCATCATTTACGGATAAACTTTATTTGAGGTTGCAGTGCATGAGAGCAGTCAATCTGAAATAATGGCATTTTGTACACCCGAGTTTTAGATTGTGCTCAAGTTATACACATTGATACATACAGTCTTTAATTACTTGATGTTACATTCTTGTGGATTGAAACATTCTCACTTTGCAGGTCTACGTAATTGGCGAGGATGGTATCTTAAAGGAGCTTGAGCTTGCTGGATTTCAGTATGTTGGTGGCCCGGTATAGATCCTTCCATGTAGCTTGAATCATAACATTATTTTGTTAGTTTTTGTTTTATCTATGAATTTGAGAAGTAACGCCTAGCATGTGGAGTACTGTTGCGAAAATGCTCATATTTAATATGAGATGGTAGCAGGATTAGCCGATTAGCCGATTAGCACATAGATTGAGATTTCATGAGTTTTTCTCATTCGAGAATCAGATCACCGTTTTCGTCACACAGTTGGTCTATATACAAAGATTAGAGAAGCTCATAGATGTAAGATCTCAGAAGTGCTTTTCTCATGCAGGAAGACGGTGACAAGAAAATAGAGTTGAAGCCTGGTTTCCTGATGGAGCACGACCACAGTGTAAGTTCTATCTTGTTGAATTTTCATGAAAACTGTCACTTTATCATCAATGCAATATTTTAAAATAACGAATCTTTCTTATCTGTATCTTTGCTTAATCGATGTAGGTTGGTGCCGTGGTGGTAGGATTTGATCGATACTTTAATTACTATAAAGTCCAGTTAAGTTCCTTCTTGTTTATACCTCAAATACTAAAAAAATTCAGCTTATTTTGGCAGTTGTATTCCAACATATGAACTTAATGGTATCTGATTTTTCCTTTTACCTAAAGCTGTCCGCTAACATAAATCATGCTTGGACTATTTCATTCGCGAGTTTACATACATGGATTTTTGTTGCGTTAAGGGAGCTAGTATCAGTTTGATGCTGGACGGTTTTAAACCCATGTCACTAGTATCACTTCTCAATGGCTTTGTCAACTGAGCTAGTCTGCTACCTAATAATGTTAGGAAATGTGGTTCTCTTATCGTTTGGAACTCCACTCCACACCTAATCCCGCAATTTTAACACTATTGTAAGAAAATTAGAACATCTTTGGCATAACCCTCCCTTTCTCTTGTCATCAGGTATGGAACACTATGCATTCGTGAAAATCCCGGATGTCTTTTCATCGCAACAAACCGTGACGCTGTTACGCATCTTACAGATGCTCAGGAATGGGCAGGTTTAAATTGTTTCTCTTGTCTTGGTGATATGATGTTTCTGATGTTGACATGTTACGTAACCAACTACCTTCCCTTGTTGATGATTGTTATCTTACCGAGGTTATTGGCCTTCAGGTGGTGGTTCAATGGTTGGCGCTCTCTATGGATCTACTAAGATTGAGCCCCTTGTGGTCGGGAAGCCATCTACTTTTATGATGGATTATGTCTCTAACAAGTATGATAACTCACAATGTCCTTTGTGTCAACACAAAAACGTTTGCGAAATGGCCTCACATTTAAAACTTGGCCGTTAACCCTGTAACTTAATGCACAATACATAAAGTACTATCGCTGGTCTTATGGAACCGTCTCATACAAGTCAAGATTCACAAATGTATATACCCTAATTCACTCTCACCCCCAAAAAAAAATCTTTTGCCTAGATCAAGGTAGGATTCGGATAAATGAGGGACCGTTCCAAAAACTGCACTTGTCCCTAATCATTTGACATTACTTAGAATACTCATTCTATTTTTTGATAGGTTTGGTATTCTCAAGTCCCAGATATGCATGGTAGGAGACAGATTGGACACTGATATTCTTTTCGGACAGAATGGCGGCTGTAAAACGCTTCTCGTTCTATCAGGTGACAACTTGACAACAGCTGAACCTGTCGTCGTGTCATTCTTTCTGGTGCCTTACAACTGATTTTGTTCTGTTTCTGTTAATACAACAGGTGTGACTAGTCTGGAGACCCTTCAACACCCCAGTAACTCTATCCAGCCTGATTTCTACACCAACAAGATCTCGGATTTCCTGTCTCTTAAAGCTGCTACTGTTTGAGCTAGTAAGTCTCAGACCTGTTTTATTTGTATTTTTTAAATTTTTTTCATTTGGAGTTTTCAGAGAGTCGGAGGGAGTACGACACTAACAACATCATGTTTCTCAGTAGCATCGCCCTGAAGCTAGTTTTGCTGAAATGATATTTGGAACTTGGACGCGACTGAAGCATATTAATGTGGTTTTACAAAATTGGATGATCAAATTAGATAGACTCGAGCTTATTTTGAAGCATCGAGATTATGGTTACCGTTCGTCTGTTGCTGTACTTCAATTTTACACAGTACAACTGTACATGGAAATTTAAATTCAAAATATTGTATATCTAACTATGTGTTAATAAAAGTTTAATCTGTTCATTCTGTTGAAATTATAAAGTCTAACAGTGTAAACCATGGCAAAACAGAAGGGTGATGATGATTTGATGAATAAAGTGTCGGAATTCAAACTAAAGAATCGCTTTAATGGCATGAAATATAAAGGAGAGCAGACTACAAGCATGACAAGTTTTACCAAGTTACAGTACAAGATTTGACCAAATTGCAAAAGAAATGATTTTTACCCTCATCCACCCATGGCCCGATCCATAATATAAACACAAATTCTCATTGAAGACGGGCATATCCGTCTTCAATTGTCTCTAACACCGAGGCAAATGAAAGGGCAAGTGAAAAATCAAGTTGGTTCCCACTTGCCTCTTTGTAAAAGACTACCCGATCCGTTTTCATTGAAGACGGATAAATTTGTCTTCAATAAGATTTGTTGTAATATAAATCTCGAGATATAGAATACGAGTCTTTAGAACGAATCATGTTTTAGTAATGTTGTGTATTGGTATAAATTTTATCGTGACATCTATTTACCACTTTTGTATAAAGAGCTTTGGAGATAATTCCATTGTATTTATAAACGACATCTACTTCAACTACAACATATCATGAATCAATTCCAAATTCCTGAAATCATTTTCTTCCATATCCTGCTGTGGAGATTGTTCAAGAACACTTGTGACACATCGACTTGAATTGTTTTATTTAATCACACGAATTTTTATAGTAGTATACAACTATGTCAATAATTTTCACCTCTGAATTTTAGGGACATTGTCTTTTGAATTTAAAGAAAAAAACTAATTGTAGATTTGACATTTTTTTTTTGTGCAATTACATTCATATGAATTTGAATGTGACAACCCTGACTGAATTACATTAATCAAATTGAATTTAATCCATCTATAAATTGCACAAACTTAAGAGTGATAACATCAAATAAAAAAAAATATAATATCGCTCATTATACCTGGGGGCTGGGGGTTTACCCAGTGCGCACCAAAGGTAGCGGCTGCGGGTTCGCTCGTCATCCAAAAAAAAAAAACATTATTTACTACATAAAATTCACAAATACTAGTCTATCATAAATTGGTTTCTCAATAGTTACTTTTAATTACCCGAACGTGAGAACAGTTATATTTAAAACCGTTTTCCACTATTTTGTATAAAACCGCCTTAAAAACCGAATAAAGTTAGGTAATTATTTAATCCACCGTTGTCCCTTTTCTTCACGCAATGCAACTACCCACCTCATTTCCCCTCTTTTAACCTTCATATTCATAATCTTTTTCAATTTCTCAACCCTAATTCCCCAAATATTTCACAACCCAGAATTCTAGGGTTTGTGAATTAAACTCTAATTCCCAATTAAACTGTAACATTATCTAATAAACCATGTATTATTAAGGTATCAATCAATTTATAACATAGTAATAATTGTAATTATTCTAAATTGAAGAAATGGATTCGGAAGATGACATGCATGATGCTAACGATGTCGAATCGTTAGAAGATTTCTACAGCGGCGATACGGCAATTGATTCAGATGATGGCGATGGTGATGCTGATTATGAATTCATTGATAATGATTCTGATGATGATTACGACGAATTTGTATCTCATCGTAATCAGGTCTTTGTTGTGATTCTTTTCGCTTTTTCGACGAATTTAGTTGATTTGAGATTTCCTCGGTTTCATTTGATTGTATACGTTTTTAAAATCCGCCATTTGATTGTATAAGTTTCTTAAAATTATATATTTTGGAAAATGTATACAATTAAATGGAACGGAGGAAGTATAACGTCGTTTTCGATACTTGTAGTCAATTTAGATGGAACTGTGCTTGTGATTTTGTTTGTTTTAATCTCATTTATGGTTTTGTGTGTGAAATAATGAATATTTATTATAGTATGAAGGAAATTTGGTGGTATTTATTGGTTTCGTATTCTTTTTGTTAGAAATTTTATGATTTTTAGTTAAAAGCATCAATTCACTGATGAGAAGCCAACAATGTGTGAAAATTGTGATAGTGTTGGGTATATGGAGGTCGAAATGTTGCCCCCTTGCATAATTTGTCGATTATAAGTTGTTGAAAAAATTGAAATTTTGCTATAGTTTAGCTGGAATGTGTGGTTTATCGATGGAGCGTTGATATTGTGAGGATCGTATGAAATGTGACATTCCAGAGGTGTTGGTAGTATGGGTTTAATCTGTTTACCGCGAAAATGTCACTTGAAAGCGGCATATTGTTTGGCATAAGAGTAATCTTCCATTACTTCTTACCCTACTTAGGACAGGGGTGTTTATGTAGGCACCGGGTTAATGTGTGTTGATAATGATCCTCTGTAAACTGCGGTGGTTGCCTCTCTGAGAATATAGTTTAGTACATAGTAGACTGTTTATAAGCCAAATGGTTGGAATCGGAGCTAGAAATCGAATGATGTGTTGATGAAGCTGAAATTGGTCGATTTTATTGTTTTGATGGGTTTCCTTCTTTTGGGGGAGCTCTGAATGCATATCTCTTTTGTTGCTTAGCAGAATTATACCATCTTGAGTGAAGCTGATATTTATGAACGTCAACAAGATGATATTATGAAGATATCGACTGTGCTTTCTATTTCAAAGGTTGAAGCAAGCATCCTTCTTCGGCACTATAATTGGTAAGCTTTGACGTGTAATCTAAAGCCGTTGATAAAATGATTCTTATATGAACAATATTAGTGTGGTTTTCTATTTGACATCTATTCATTACCAGCATTATATCTGCATTTTTAAATTTCGCCATGTCATACACAGTACCGCCCTTGTAGTAAAGAGTCAAAGTAGTACATATGTGGCTTACTTATCTGAGTTCTCTTTGAGTGAACCTTTCGTGGAGGTAATTTTGATTTTAATGCAACGATTCTTATGTGGCCTTTCAGGAGTGTTAGTAAAGTACATGATGAATGGTTTGCTGACGAAGCAAAAGTTCGCAGGATAGTTGGTCTATTGGAAAGACCAGTTGTTGGATTTTCTAGTCCTAGAGAAGTATGTGAAATTTTAAATATTTTGAAATGATAGCAAACTTTCTTTGTTCTATTTTCTCTACTTTTTTTTAACAATTGTTGGTTGCTATGACTTATGAAATAGATGACATGTGGAATCTGCTTTGAAAACTTTCCAAGTAGTTTGATGAGCGCTGTTGCCTGTGGTCATTCATTTTGCAATATATGCTGGGCGGGTTAGTCTTGCTTTATTGTATCATTTGTCACATTTTTCATGGGATATATTTTGTCTGTTCATTTAATTTGCATGTCAAACACTCGTAGCTCTCATGGAAAAGTGAAAAAATTAAATGAGATGAAACCAAAACTGCCAAGATTGCTTTTGATCCAGATTTTGCCTTCATTTTTTGAGTTAGTAAGGAATTATTACCTTTCACCATTATTATTTGTTGATGTAGATTTGACTTAATAATTTGAGTTAGGGAGGGAGGGAGAGAGGGAGAGAGGGAAGATTGAGGCGTCTAGGGCTGAGTGCCAGGGTCGGGTCCTGGTTGAGGTTGGCGAGCTAATACTAATGATATATTTAACACCGCAAGCCTATCGTTGCTATTATTCAAAAGGTTCTTTATGTGTTGGAAAATCAGTAAAGCTGGGCTGCTGGGCAGCTCAGTGCTTTGGTTGAGGATTCTTTGGCCGTTTGGCACATTTAAGGAGTAATAAGTGTGTGGCTCTTTGGTTGAAGCTTGAAGTCCTGCATATAAAATCGTAGGTTTGGTAGAACCAAAGGCACATGTATGGTTTATGCTAGGGGGTGGTTATTTGGCTTCTTTTTCGCCTAAGGCAGCTGGTGCCCTTATATGTGTTAAAATATCTTGATTTTTGGAGCTATTCCGGCTTTTTATTTTGGTGGACTTCTCCTTCAATGTTTTATTTATTTTCAAAAAGGAAAAAATTCAATCGAGTATGTGTATTACTCCCTCCTAATCACTCAGCTGTTCCCAGTTCTATATAATACTACTCACATATATTAGAGAAGAGGGAACAAATGAGTGACTAGGAGGGAGTATTTTGTATGATGGGCCATTTGAATTTGATAATGACTATGTGCTCAGGGCGTTGATGTTATTCGACACATTTCTTCTTTTTTCTAGGTTACATTGGTACAGCCATTAATGATGGACCTGGATGCCTAATGCTGCGGTGCCCTGATCCATCATGTGGCGCTGCTGTAGGCCAGGACATGATACATAAAGTAGCTTCTAAAGAGGACAAGGAGAAGTATGATCGCTACTTCCTTCGATCTTACATTGAAGATAATAGGAAGGTACACATAGATAAAAAAGTTAGCAATAACTTTATAAATTTTTGATAGGATACAAATATATTTTATCTGCTATTTTCGGGGGAAAAAAATGACCTGTATATTTATGTCAGAAGTCGTGGCTTTAAGAATGTTCAGCAGTTGTATTACCACATCATGTTGTCTTAATAGGTTAGAGTTTAATGGATATTGAAGTAAACTAACCCCACTCCACCTCGCCACATTAAGCCAGCCACTTAGCGCATCATGTTGTCTTAATAGGTTAGAGTTGAATGGAGGGAGTACTAGAAAGAAGTGGTGATATTGAAATACTTTACCTTATGATATATTTCCTTGTAGATGGTGGGTCCCTCCAGAAATTATCTTCAAGTTTGCATGTACTATTAATTATTATTGGTGATGTATGAAATTTCATGATTGTTAAGTGTTTAATGCTTCTTGTGATTTGTGTAGGCCAAATGGTGCCCGGCTCCTGGTTGCGACTATGCTGTTGACTTTGTTGTTGGCAGTGGAAACTATGATGTATCTTGCCGTTGCTCGCGTAGCTTTTGTTGGAGTGTAAGACACCTTTTCAAACATTATTAACTCTGATCTTTGTCTTGGATCGGCTTCTTTAGTGGTTTATCTGTCACGTTGTTGGTAAATCTGCATTGGATTTTGGTATGCATTGTAGAGCAATTCGTTTTATGATATCAAATGCTGGTTGAGAGCTTCTTGATTTTGTTCATTCTCTTTTCTATATATGTTTGTTCCCTTCCTATGATTCATGTTGAATGACAACAAAGTGTGGGAGGATTGGTATGTAAGCATCAGGTTCACAGAAGATGGGAAAAGAACATGATAAGAAAGTGATTGTGGTTGTACACTTGGATAGAAGATAGAGAGGATTGCCTCCTGTATACATATTTCTGTCAACTTTCTACCGTCATGCTATGATTTGTGTATACCTATTAGTTTGGCTGGCAGCCTGTCACACACTATTAGTGCCAACATGATGTGATACAGGATTATTTATCTTTGACTTGTGACTATTATAGGCCAAACAGAGGTATCCTCAAGTTATAATGATTTGTGTAGAAGAAGTCGTATATAATCATTAACCACCTCCTTTTTTGTAGTTCTCCAAATATCTGTAGACGGGCCTGATTAAGCTTGAACCTATCTCCGTTGTGTTGTTTCCCTGGTATTTGTCTTTATTGCCCTTTTGGATAAATGGGGAAGGGGATCATGTATGAGATTTGCTATGTAATTGTTCCCTTCTTGGACTCGGTGAACATTATTTATGTTTTGCAGTGTACTGAAGAAGCTCATCGACCAGTTGACTGTGGCACTGTGGCCAAGTGGATTATGAAGAATTCTGCAGAGTCTGAAAACATGAACTGGTATGTTAGCTCCCAATGTTGAGCCGTGTCTCTTTCTTTTGAGTGTTTTGGGTAGCTTAAAGTCTATTATACAGTTTGCCAGTTTGTAAACTTTGGTTGGCTTAACAGGCTTGTTTTGTTTTCTATATTGTCGGAAACTGCTAAAGGCTTGATTTTTTTGTTTCCATTTATTGATGCAAACCTATTGTAGATTCCAGTATTGGTGTCTTAATTGACAATTTGGTACATCAACGGTAGAGCATTGAATTGAGCAATCAATCCTCAAATTTAGTTTCGTCAACAAATTTCTCAAGGCTTATCTATTAGTGTCAATAATAGCTTTCTCCATTTTCCATTTTTTATGTGAACTCTTGATATTTTGTTCCTATACGTATTGCGGACTATGCTCTGAAAGGAATTTCCTTTTTTTTTGGTTACTTAGATATCACTCTCCTTGAATCTGAATGGGATTTATTTGGTGTGATGACTTGGCACTGGAGGTGGTTAACTTTATTGAGTTTAGTAATGGTAATTCTGTATATTTGGGTTGGCATTGGGAAAGTTTGATTGTTTTTCATGCCAAATTTGAAAGTAAAATCTAATCGTGGGACATCCCAAAAAAAGGACCTTATGAAGCATAGAGATAGAGGGAGTAGTTTAGGGCAAGGTCTGGTACCTTCGCTAGTATCTCCTTCATAATTTGGATTTTGGATGCGAGGGTTAAAGCGTTTTTGTTTAGTACTAGTATCAATTATAAGTACTTGTGAAGAGATGAAGTTTACTCAAAGCTTAAAGTAGGCAGATATTGCTGGCAGTATGGTTTAGTTTCTTTTGTTCTGCCTCTTGCTGTGGTCTTTCCTTCAATTAGACAGTCATTTTTTCCTTTATAGTAGAGGCAAGATATACTACTCATTGTTGTTGGAGTGTCGGAGTAAAGCAAAAGGGGTATGCGCATATCATATTATTATGTAATAGTCGCCTCACCTAACACAATTTTTATTGTTGGTAAGTTGGAAACAACCTTTGTGTTTCTCTAATATAGTGGTAAGGTTGTGTTCATTCTCTATTACCCCACGTTAGGTCAGGGAGCCTTTGAAGCCTTTGAGGCGCCGAAGCACTCTTGTTCATGCGGTCCGACTAACATCTAGTAGGCAAATTTGAAGTTTCTATGTCTCACTTGTTAGTGTGGTGGGCTCATTGGTTTGCCTCAAAGTGGGGATTGTTGTAATTGCTGAAAGTGTTGTCTCTGTAGGATATTGGCTAATTCAAAGCCATGCCCAAAGTGCAAGCGGCCTATTGAGAAAAACCAAGGCTGCATGCATATCACGTGTACACCTCCTTGCAAATTTGAATTTTGCTGGTAAGTCATTTTTCTTAGCTTGTACTAGATTCTTGTTTCATTCTGTAATTGTATTTTATTATATCTTTTTAACTTTCGTCAGACGTTAGGAACCCAACTCTAGGTCTTTAGCTGTCCGTAATAGTTATCAAAGAAAAAGACAAAAAAAAGAAAACTAGAAAAGCACAAACTTGTGCTTCCCACACTACTCGTGGAGATATTGTAATGTCATTTGTCTTGAATAATATTCTAACGGTATGCATGTAGTTGAAAGAACAAAGTTATAACCTCTTGTATGATTCCTGCTTTTAATAGATTATTATATTAAACTTTTTGAAAATAAAGCTTAAGAAAGAATGAACAAAATAGTACAGAAACAACAATTTTTAAATAAACCCAGGTCTCTTCATATACTTGAATTATGTTTATATGAAGAAGCATTTTCACTATTCTTATTGCAATTCTTCTTTTGTCACAAGAGTATCAAGTGTCTATCTTGGATATTTTGTTCTTGTTTTTGCTTCTAATTTGTGAAAACACTTTATTAGATTAGATTTACATATACATGCAGGCTTTGTCTTGGAGCTTGGACAGATCATGGTGAGAGGACAGGTGGTTTTTATGCATGTAATCGTTATGAAAATGCCAAGCAAGAGGGAGTGGTATGGTGCCCCGACATAATTTTGTTTTTTTCGAAAATAAGTTATCTACTCCAGCTCCTATATATGGGCCTTTTATTAATGAAATGCATATCAATTTTATTACAGTATGACGAGACCGAGAAACGTAGAGAGATGGCCAAGAATTCCTTAGAGAGATACACTCATTATTATGAACGTTGGGCAACCAATCAATCGGTAAGTACCCCCTGAACTTTTCTTACCCTCTACTTAATTGGTGGCTGTGTGTTCCTTGTATGTTTGATAAAATTAACCGTCTCCTACAAGTGAATGTGAAAGTCATTTTATGAGAATTTCTCTCATTTGCTCTTTCTTGCCTTAGTGAACATAATCTAAGACGTAGAATTTAAGATGCCTGGCAATGAAGGTCATAAGGATTTCAGGTGGTTGTAAATTTAGATGGCTCAATCTCATCATATCATTTTGCTCTTTCTTTGGGCCGAGGTCCTCATAACTTGCCAAATTTCCTTTTGCTACATCAGTCTCTGATTCTCGTTTTGGTTTCTCATGTGCAGTCTAGGCAAAAAGCACTTGCAGACCTCCAGCAGATGCAAACTTTGCATGTAAGTTACACCATGCCGCCATCTTGTTTTTTTTTACCCGTGTTGTTTGGACTATTATGGTAAACTGTTGTTTGTTTACCTTCTGAATGGCTTTGAATAATACTCCCTCCATCCCAGATCTATTTTCCTTATTCATCTTTAATGGTCAATATAAGTGAACTTTAACCACTAATTTCTTAAAACACACGTGAAATAATTACATGTGGTGACAAAATGTGTCATGTAATCAAACTAGGTATTTCCCCACATTATAATTTTATGAAAGTAGGATCATATATTGTAAGAAATTATCAATCAAAATCACCATCGAAGTCGGATGGGACAATGTAATTGTGATGGAGGGAGTAATATTATAGAGAGTTGCTAAATTTCTGCTTGCTACAGCTAGAAAAGCTGAGCGACGTACAGTGCCAGCCGGAATCACAGCTCAAGTTTGTAATAGAAGCATGGCTGCAGGTGAAGTTCCTTGCTGGTCCCTACAATTTACTCTATTAACCCCATTTGACATTTTTGAACGAGGGAAAAAAAGTCAAATGGGGCTAATTGAGGGCAATAGAAAGAGTATAATCATTATCTGGAAACTTTGGAGTAAATTCTTTATGAAGTTAATTTTGTGAGCAGATTGTTGAATGTAGGCGTGTCCTTAAATGGACATATGCGTATGGTTATTATTTGCCTGAGCTCGAATATGCCAAGAGACAGTTTTTCGAGTATTTGCAGGGTACGCATCTGTTGTAGTTGTACTTCGCATAACCTTAACTAGTTCTTGGGTGATACATTTTCCTAGTTTATTTATATCATAAAGATAGGGTACTAAAGAGTCTTGTTTGGTTGCTGAAATAGCTTTGTTTTTTATTCTACAGGAGAAGCAGAGGCTGGTTTAGAACGACTTCATCAATGTGCAGAGAAGGAGCTACAAGTTTATCTAAATTCCGAAGGCCCATCAAGAGAGTTCAACGAGTTTCGTACAAAGCTAGCTGGCCTCACTAGGTAGAGCTGGCAAGTCTGACCCGACCCGAGTGACCCGACCCGAAACCCGAGCAAAACCGACCCGACCCGACCCGAGAATACTGCAACCCGAAACCGACCCGACCCAACCCAACCCGATGACGACCCGTAACCCGTTAACGGCCCGAAAATCAGTGACCCGAACCCGACCCGAACCCGATCCGACATTGACCCGACCCGATATTGACCCGATTAAATTGACGCTCTAACAATTATTAACCTTAATAATGATCAAAATGAAAGTGATTTATTGTTTAAATTAATATGTTTGACTTAATAATGAATTAATTAAACCAAATAATAATTTAAAACTAGATTTAATGGAAAAATATTGAAATATTGCGAAAAAATAACCGGACCCGATTAAGACCCGACCCAAACCCGACCCGACCCGATGTATCATTTAACCCGAAAATGACCCGATCCGATAACGACCCGAACGCGACCCGACCTGACCCGAAAGGGTTGTCTGACCCGATACGACCCGAACCCGACATGACCCGACCCAAACCCGACCCGACTGACCCGATTGCCACCCCTATCACTAGGTATTATAGTTGTAAAATGGACTTGAGTATGTTACCTTATTTCATTGGTGTATGGACTTCAGTTTTTTGTTTGCTAACTATCTAATAGACGATTGTGTTCATACAATCAGGCCATTTAATGTTGTGTTCCTTCAATTTTGAGAAAAGGCATTCATGGCTTGGTCATATGTATACAACGTTCACCAAAGACTCGCTTGCAAAATTGCTCACTAAACTTTCATGCCTCCAGTCTTGTGAAGTAGGAGAGTGTTGATGCAATCCATGGCCCAACATTCATTATGGGTCTTAGTTGTCTTTTTTTTTTAACAAAGGGGTAAGGTTGCGTACATCCAAGCCCCCTTATCCTATCTGTGGCGGGCTTGCGGGAGCTATTGAGGCACAGGGTCAATTGTTCTTCTTCACAGTGTTCATCTCCTTCTATCTTTTTATTTGTATCTCAATGATATAAGTATTTGACATTATGTATTTGCTGGCAGCGTGACCAAAAATTACTTCGAGAATCTTGTCCGAGCCCTGGAAAACGGTTTGACAGACGTGGATTCCCATGGTGCAACCAGCAGACCCACTAGCTCAAAGAGCCTGGGTGGAAGTAGGAGCAGGACTGGAAGAACCAAGGCCACATCGTCGAAATCTGCTAGTTCTAGTCGGAATGTTGATTCAACCCATTGGTCCTGTGAACACTGCACCTATGCCAATGTGAAATCTTCTACAATCTGTCAAATGTGTCAAAACCGGAGGTGAACCATCTTGTCCCATGCCCCAACGCATACAACTAACGTCAGAGTAACATATTGCGACGCTGAAACCCAGTCGGTGGTGGTGCCTGTGTTACCAATAATTTATGCTTGCCAATTGAACAGGGAGATTGTTCCCAACTTTCCATGTATATCAGGTGATACAGAAGCTTTAGCAGAAGATAAAAGGGTGAATTTGGGGAATGTACCGTGATCTAATGATCTGTATATCATAATGTAAGCTGTAAATAATGGATCTCAACTGTTGTGTTGGGTCTTGTATCATAACTACTTTTCGTAGAACACCTGTATTGTTAAGCTGATCTTGATCTGTACACACGTGACACGCCTGAACGCATCAGGTAGGTTGTATTAATGAATAATGTTGTAGTATCGGATATTCCATCCTAATTTTGTTACTTGTAAAATTTACAGCCTTGTTCACGATGCACTTGTGTTTGTTCTCGTGTTTATTACTTTGGTCTAGTACAAAGAGATGATCTTACGGCAGAATTTGTATTTGTTACAAAACAAAAAAGAAGAGCGTCTAGTTTTTCCGGGGAACTAGACTCAATAATCTGAATTTATCAACTTTTGTTAATTTCATGTTCGCACGATGATGAATTGCTGTCAATTTTCAATCATTTGTTCTAGTTTTCGAGTCCTTGTTGGATATTGGATTTTCATGGATGATACTGAGAATGACATTATCATGTCTTTTTATTCATGTCAATGTTATCAATGCACTTTTTTAAACCTTCCTTTATTTGTTTGCATCTAGTCGTCTTCGAACATTATATAGAACATGTCGAAACTATAGGGTTACTTGAATAAATCAACCTTAATTTCTAAAAAAAGGCCTTAATAACAAGTAGACGGTAGGCACGCTACAAAAGCACAACCAATGACTATTACTCAGATACGTCTCATTCTTCATTATACAATCACAATTCATTTCATCATACAATCAGAACTCCAAAACTTACTGTTCATTCCCAACGCCAAGAATCCATTGAGCAAGGTGAGTCAAATACGGTTCCGTCTGAGAACGGTTGCTTAAAATTGGTCCGAGGCTCTGAAGTTCAGTATTGAATTCCTCCTCGAATTTCCTGCAATTCGTATATATTTATAGTGAGACAAGAGTGAGAGAGTTAGTTGGCAGGGCCACAAGCTACAGTAGACTTACCGGACAGAATCTGTAACTGCGGCATTCTCTGTAAACTTTAGTGCCTTGGATGAACGACTAGATAATGGTTTGGTAATCTCAATGGAGGAAGAAATTAGCCACTGAGTTGCTGCTGCATACTGAAGGCATATATGCTTCAACTTCTCCATCTTCTGCATTTGTCGGACTATCAATGTTAGTGTCTAGACCCGCGAAATGGTTCACTTGAATAATTGAATGGGACACGGGTTCATATCAAGTTCCTTCGGGTATATTGGGCAAATTCAACTCAGGTCGTGGTTTGGTTATGTTGCGGATGTGCTACTATCAGCCAAGGTTTAAAATCTCGGCAGAGACGTATAGTATTGCCCAAGATGTATCGCAATCGGAGGCGGCCGATATGCGATACGACATATCCCAAGATGTATCAAGGGTAAATTAGAAATAAGAAAATATCGGCCAAAACAACCAATATATAACGTTTATCACCTTATATGGCCCGCGATGAACCCGAGAAGAACGAGTTATAACTTGTACCGGTCAGACTTAGTAATGAAAAGCTCTTAAGTTTTGTATAGCATTGTTGAAATCAATATTCTAAAGAGAATTAATATTAACTTTACACTCCCTCTTATCCAATCCAATGTACCCAATTACTTTTTAGGGGTCAAACTTTCAAAACTTTGACCGTTTTATATATCGAAGAGTGTAAAACTTTGAAAGATAAAAGTAAAATATTCAGTTTTGTTACAAAATTATCTTAAATACAATCATAATTTTTGTAAAAAAAAAAAATCTTTATATAAAGGAAGAAAAACGCGGTCAAAGCGTTGGCCTCGAAGACCACCCAAAAGCAAATGGGTACATTGGATTAAATAGCAGGGAGTATGAAATAGCCAATAGATCGATAAACTATCTAGAAAAGTTTGTAAAATAAATCACCGCGATAACCGCAACGCAAGACGCGCGACACCGTTACCGGGACCGCGATCACGATTGATACCGCGATTTTAAACCATGCTATCAGCTCAATGGCATTTTCGCCAGGTCAGTTACAAGTTGGATCATTCGGGTTTAGTAAGTTTTGTGAGGTATAGAGTCAGCCCACAACCAACAGAGAGACACAACTTCATGTCTCCCTAATTTGGTTCCCGAGAACCTATTCAGGGGATCCTGTGAAGAGCCGGAGCCCTTGATGGGTGCTTTTATGATAATAAAATTAAAGTAATGTGGACAAGTTCTGACCTTGAGAAGTTCAGGAAGTAGCAGCATGCACTCTCTAAGACATTTTTGTAGAAATAAATCATGATACTGGATAACCTGTTCAAGCCGAAGACAAAATCAATAGTAGTAAAATGGTATTAACAACATGCGCCCTACCGGGCCAACGATCAACCACATGAAATTCTTGCTTGGCCAGCAATAACCATCGACCTAACATCTAATAATCTCCATTAAAAAAACCATGGAGACCGCTGCCCCTTATTAATATGTACACATTATTATACCTCATCTATGCTTTTAGCTGACTGCAACCTGTTGTTCATGACATGCCAATTGGGTTCAAGTACCTGAAGAACGTAGAAAGAGAATTAGGAAATGTACCTGTGGCAAGAACTAAACTAAGAAATATGATTTCTTTGAGTAAAAGGGATATGAGATACTAGATAGTAACATACCCCCTAAACTGTTTGCACTGCTTACATTGTGAAGTGTAGCAGTTACTCGCAATTGTCATCACAAGTTTACAACATTCATTATGGGTTGTTTGGAAATACTCTGTGGTTTCTAACACAGTAGTTAAGGGCACATTTGAGGCAATTGAGTAATGTTGTTATGAAAGAACCAAGAGTCTACGAGATAATTTATTGAGCAGGGATATAGACTCAAAGCATAAAAAGAAAAAATGTATATGCTGAAGCAGAGTAATTTTTACCAAACCTACAGGAAGTGAGGACGACAGTAATACTAAAATAAAACAAGATAAGAAAAAAATGAAGAAATGCTCTTCGTATCGTACCTCAAAAGTTAAGTAATGCAAAAGGCTATTCATAAACTTGAGCATGCTTCTACAAAGAAGTGAAGAACGCGATATTGCAGTTCCCTTGATCTTAGCTGCACGAACTCCCTACATCGCGAGTCCTACCTTAGAATGTGCATGCAAAATACCTAATAAAAGTTTTGAAGGCCAGTAGAGATGGGTGATGGAGCAAGAAACGTACTTGATGCACTTGCCAAGCCCCGCAGAGCTGCCGACTGACATGTTTACAATGGAACAAGAAGCGAAAAATTAACTGATATTTTGTTAAGGCTTTTCTTGATATGACAAGCGACAATGGCCATTGTACCTGAGCACAAAGCATGAGTTCAAAACATCAACACAAATTGGAAATAATCACGACTGATAACGAGCGCTGCAAATGAAAATACGTGGTTACAGTGGAATCTAATAAGCAGTGAACATTAGAGAGTTTCTTAAAGCTCTTCTACTGAGTGGTGTCAAGTCTAATAATTAGCTGAGAAGATGGCTCCCTATGGCCAAAATCCAATAGATGGGTTGGAAAGCATGAAAAGGATGCTTTACCCACAGAACTTGCACGGAAGAAGAATATATAATATTATGTAAAAAGAAAAAAGAAACAGGAAAGGCAATCTTGACTACCTTGTAACTCAAAGAAAATGTCTCCAAGCCAGTAATGCTTGCAGGTTCTTCAAGATGATCATGTTCAACAGCATTACTGATTTGAAGATCTTTGAGCATGCTTAATCTTTTACGCAAAGTAGATCTCTCCTACATGACAAAAATAATAGCTAAAGGTTGATAATGAACAATTGGATTCTTAAGAGACGTCTCATTTTGAAGAAAGATAATAGGAAAGCAGGAGCTTACCACACAGCAAGTCAAGTCTTCGTGGCAAGGATCAACTGCAGCTGCAGTGGATCGCAAGGCAAGATCCAAGAGAGACTAAATAACAAAAGTATTTCAGATACATACTTCGCCTTCTTAAATTAAAAAGGCTAAAACTTGACAAATAATATACTGTAGCATTTAAACAAAAAAAAACACATAAAAATACAACTGAAAGAGAGACCTGCAGCTTCTCCACCGAAACCTCTTCAGCTTTTTTGGTCAGCTCTTCTCGAGCAATATCCATAAAATGAACTAGGAAATCCCCCTGCAATGTTCAACTCAAACTCTAACTTACAAATCTGATATAATTATCTACAAGAGTTTCTATTTAAACAAAGCTGAAAGCACCATTAGAAGGCAAATTCAATTCTTGGTTTGAAGGAATAATCAAATATTCACCAAGTAAATTTTCTTGTTCCTAATAGGCAGTCTCCAACTGAGCCAAATAGCCTCTCTGCAATTTCATTGACAAAGTAAGGCTACAAACGACGTGTATGTGACCCTCTTCCCCCACTTCTCATTTAAAATAGCAGCCATCTAGGATTTGGCAGTAAAATTTTAACAGCCACTGCCAAAAAGTGGCACTGAGCCGACAATTTTTTGAACTAAAAACAGCAGTTTAGACATTGCTGTGACCCATACAGCTTCCAGGGGACTCTACAATAAATCGGACCAAACTTACCTCAGGACAAAAATAAGTCATAAATACTAGAAGATCAATTAGTTAAATAAATGAGGCGGCAAATTGTGAAGGAATCCGACTTAGCTGCTGACAGCATAATAACAGCCCATCAAAGCACAAAAAACTTGAGGCCATCTTACTAAATGATTATGCAAGTAATTACCTGGTCCAGAAGAAGATAATGTTTAATGGATCGCAACTTCCCCATTAGATCATACTGTGGTCATAAAAAAAGGGGGAAAGCTTAAATGCAGGACTTGAGTTTTCAACAAAGACGGCTGACAAGCAATCTACCAAGTATTGAATCTCAACAAGAGAGACTGAGACGCACCTTCTCTCGTACGAGATTTAACAGTTCGCCACTGGCAAAGTCGTAAGCAGTTTTTATACATTCAAGGTAGTGATGGTTGGAACCAAAATTCTGTAATTTAGAATTTTCTGATACACGGACCTGCAAATTACAGGTATGTCAAATAAAAAAATACATCAAAATAATTTCTCTTTGGACTCAAAAATTAAATTAAATAAATCAAGTCTTGCACCCAAATAACCTGAACGTTATGGCCACATTCCCTCATGACATTTAAATATTTTCCAGTTGTCAAAATTGTCCCGGCAACATCTTTAAGAAAACTGGGAATGCTATTCTTGAGGCTGTATCGATGTTTCCAATACTTTGCATCATAATCTTGACTGAGACTTTCCTGATATAATTGAGGCTTAATGAGCTTTAATTCAAGGACCAATTTCACGGCTTACATTTACTATATGACTTCATACCTTTTGCAAAGAACTGTTTTCCGCTATGAAGAACTCGCCATATGGATCATCAATTACCCCTTCGTACACCCACCTAATAACATTTAGTAGATATATATAAGGATACAACCTAGCTAGGAACTAGGATAATAAAACTCAAAATTGAACATCTACCCTCTGTTTGGCATCAGTCATAACATAAAACTGTTTGGCATCAGTCATAACATAAAAGGGACATAACTTAAAATGCAAGATGAGTCTAGTACAGTTTTGAAAAACGTCATTTAAAGCTTGAGAAAGAAGTCGGCAAAGTCCAAGTATGGAGCTTAGTAATATGTAGAGGAATACCAATGTTGCCATGATCGAGAATGTCCTCTTCTGAATAAGTTCGCTTAAGACTACATAGCTCTCACCTTTCTAGTATCTCCAGGTATGCAGAGCTTGCACAATGTGTCATCTTTTCTAGCAGAGACCTCACAACATGATCACCAGCCATAGCTTTAGCCTGAATAAACTCAACAAGAGCCCATCACGAATAAGATAGTATTTTATAAAATAAAAACATAATAATCCAATAGTACTTCCCAGTTCCCCCCTGAAAACAAGCAATCGAGTTGAACTTTAACCTGGCTTTGCAATAGGTTAAGAACGTCAACACCAACACAATCATCAGTTGAAGCTTTCTGAATCACAGAACGCATCGCTTTCATCGACCCCATGATTGGCTACAAGGGATAAATCAAACTAAGAAAATTATACAAAGCCAAATAGTAAGCCAAGCTCAAGTTACGAAAGGCTCAAACCTGACAGTAAAACCACAGTCCTTGGAGTGAAAGCTTTTTAAGACGAAATTGATGTTCCAGCTGAGCCACCCTAGCTTGGTAATCCTGGTAACAAAACGCCAAATTGGGATGTAGAGACTTGATTGAGAAGGAATGACATTCAGCTCATGATGCACAGATACACATCATCTAATATCAGAATCAGGTAGAAAACCGAGTTTGAAAAATCCATCCCACGTATAAGAAAAGTATTTGAATGAACATTCAATTTTGAAGGCTGGTTTGGATTTCCTTTATCTTCCATTTGTAAGTATCACAAACGGCCACAAAGTAAAACCAAGATAAAAAAAATAAAGGAAACTTGGAGGCAAGAAAGCAATAATATAACAGGCTAAGATATAAAGTGATGAACCACGGAAATTACCAGCAGAAGTGCTCTTAATGCTGATGCAAAGGCATGATTGACCAATCCTTTTTTAAACTGTGACCTTAACTCCACAAACTGCTCAATCAACAAATAGCTCTCGCATAGTGGAAAGACACGTTTTGCCAACTCCTGCAGCATACTCATTAACAATTGGCAGATCTAGAGCTTAATAATATGGAAGGGCAAACGGCAATGTGACAGAAAATACACTTCGTTTGAGATACATAGGCCTTATCATAAGAAGACCCCACAAGTCACCATGATGAGAAAACAAGTAGTGACTGTAACATGAGACAGTGAAATAAGCAGCTGAATATCCTATTTTTCCTAAGATATGCGTAAACTATAGATTCTTACATATGACTGAAAGTAGCAACCCTCGAAAATTTCACCTACAAGATTCATAATATTCATTGCTTAGGGGCTGGCCACTGGTAGCCAGAAAAAGTTGCACATAAAATTATAAAAACACAGCACAATATGGCCAAGCAGAAAGGATACTGAAAAAGACAAAAAGCCACTCGGCAGCTCTAGCTGACTCTCATACGATTCTACTTCCTCTTACATTTTATAACTATGGAACAACGCTATTAACAGCCAGAAGGTTACTGATATACATTGCTTTGTAATCATCTCCAACTCATAGCGGAATAGTTCTCCCTAAAACACAACATGACATTGTACGCAGAAACGATACTGAAAAACTCACTCGGCAGCTTTACCTAGCTTTCATACCAGATTAGTTCCTCTTACAACTTATAATTATGGAGCACACTATTAACATCTTACTCATATACACAGCTTTCTAGTCATCTCCTTCTCATACCAGAATAGCTATACATAAAAAACATCACGACATTGCCAAGCAGAAAAGATATTGAAAAAGTCACTCAGCAGCTCTAGCTGGCTCTCTAATACCAGAATAGTTACTCTTACAACTAAAAACTATGGAACAACAGTATCAACGTTCAAAAGGTCACTGATATTCATCGCATTGTAGTCATCTCCATCTCATACCAGAATAGTTACACGTAAAAACAGGTGCATATAAATACACTTGATAAAACTACTGGGACACTCGAATAATTAGTAATGGACAGACTAACCTCAAATTTTATTATAATAATGCATTTGACACGTTAGAAATTAAAGAGCAAACCTGTCATATGACACATAAAAGGAGTGTCCCGGGATATTTTGGAGTGTATTTAAGGCCACCCCATAAAAACACAACACGGCATTGCCAAGCAGAAAATATAATGAAAAAGTCACTTGGGAGCTCTACCAAGCTCTCATACCAGAATCATTACTCAAAAAACTTGAAACTACAGAACCACACTATTGACGTTCAGATTTCAGAAGGTTACTGATATACGGATTACATCGCATTATAGTCATCTCGGCTCCATAACAGAATAGTTACACATAAAAGCACAACATGACATTGCCACAACGATATACAAAAACGATATGAAAAGGCCACTCAACCACTATAGCTAGCTCTCTCACCTGCAGAGCTAAATCCATTGACGCATCAACCTGAAAAGTAACTTCATCAACTTTACCACGAACTCTTCCTATCGAAATATACCGTCCTTCAATTCCGACCATAGCCGAAAGAAGATCATCGATAACAATAAGCTCCTACACCAAAGAAACTCTAACAATTACCTCCAAATCAACAACATTAACTCAATTTCCACTAAAAACAATCAAAATCTCACAAAACCTAACAATTACAACCAAAATTTCGCGATTAACAAACTCCACAAAGCATCAAAACTAAAAAACAACAGCAATATCATACTCGTACATCGATTAATCAACTATAAAATACGTATAATCCATGTACAATTATACAACAAAAAAAATATGAACATTATATAACAAATAAATGAAAAAAAGAAGTAAAAAATTAAGAGAATTAATAGATACCTGAACAGAAGCATGATAACAGCCAATTGGTTTAGCTTGGGCTCCCATGGCGGATAAATTCCGTTTATTTTTTAAATTAATTATTTGTTAGAACTAAATTAATGTATTAATGTATTAATGTCTTCTTAAATTAGATCTACGATTGATGTGATTTAAAATTCGATTACGAAATCAAACGCCCGCCATTTTTGATTTTGATTTTGCCCTAAATTGATTGAGAAAATTGAGTGTGTAATTCAGTGTACTCCACAGTCAAAACGACGCGTTGTGAGTTATTGGGTCGAATGTATACCGTATGTCCGTATCAAACGTTGCTTCAAAATTCAAATTCAAACCTGAATTCAAGATGTCACATTCTAGGGCGGGTCAACCGGTCGGGCCGGTTTGAAGGTGGGTCGGACTATCAGGCTAAGGGTGGGGGATCCGGCCCTAGGTGGGGCAGGTTGCGCGGGCCGGGAAAATGAAGACCCCAAAGGCGGGTTTGGGCGGGACTATGGGGGATGGGTGCGGGTCCGGGCTAGGAGTAGTAGACCCGAAATCGGACTGAAGTTTGGGCGGGTAAAGCGGGGTGGGGCGGGACGGGTAATGGTGCCCCAATGACCGGGTCGGGCTGGTCTGGTCTGGTCTTTTAACCGGCCCTATCACAGTCTAACGATTAGGTTATAAAACTTTGATCTTTAATTAAAAATTTAAACAGAAGGAATATGTGGAAAAAAAAATATATGTTATAATTAAATACCGTATTGTTTTATATTTTATTTTATAGACAATATTTATGTTTTAAATCACTCTTGTAGTTTTCCATTTTTTTTTTAAAGAAATGTCTTTGTAAAACAGAGATTCATGGTAATTGTTGAATCACCAATGATAATTGTACAATCAAGGGGAAAAAAAGTGTCATTCGCATGAGATTTGCTGTGAATCTTGTGTTATTGCGTATTTGATGTTCTCTTCATAAGTAGTTATAAATGTCAGTCTGGCACATACCACTTATTTAAAAAAGTAGAGTTGTTACTAGTTATAAACTTAGAGCTCACACAAACCAACCTTGTTAATCATTATAAAAACAAAACATGAGAGTTATATCATAGGCTACTTTAATTTCGAATTTTAACACCTTCGACATCTCACTTGTTTGACATGCTTGGATCATGAGATAATGATAGGACGCCACCGAATGATACCCAATTTCGATGGTGGACTGAGAATGAATACCACTCAATAGGGCCCTATCATTATCCCTAAATGAAATACTCATCCTACAATCACTAATTTCCACTTCACTCATTTCCACTTTGTCTCGTATCTGTTCATAAAAAATTAATGAAAATTTCACACCGTACGCATGAGCTCCACATTTACACAAAATACCCACTTTTTTAATCCAAAAAACATCAAGACCATAACACATGTTTACGAGCTTAATAAGTGACGATTTTTTTTTAAATCTAACATCTTTGCGAAAACTACGGTTTGAAAAGAAAATTATAGAGTTTGAAACTCGTGATCAAGAGATATGATCACTCAAAGTTTGTTCGGTCAAAAAAACTTTGACAAATATATACTCCTAGCCACGGGATCCAGATGCGTCATCTTTTTTCAAATCGTAGTTCTCGAAAAAATGATTAATTTAAAAAAAAAAATTGTCACTTTCTGAACTCGTAAATACGAGTTATGACCTCTTAAAGTATTTTGAATACAAAAATTGGGCATTTTGTGAAAATGCAAAACCTTAAGGTTACCAGGTGAATTTTCCGAAAAAATAATACATATTTCTAAGCTACATGCCTACATGTTTAGACTCTATCATTAGTTGCCAAGAACGCTTAAATTAACATCGTGGTTTTATGATCAATTGTGACAAGCCCATAACAACTAGCCATCAGTCAATGTTAAGGTACATGTTTGTTTTTCCTTTAAAAAAGAAAGAAAAGAAAAGTATAAGTTTGTAATGTTTTCATCTGTTCAACTAGGGAATTCCAATTTCAATGATAATTTTAATTAAAATCTTTATAGAATCATGTCTTTGCAAAATCGTCTCGTCTATATATACACCTGACAAAATAAATGTAGCTAACATTTACACAAATGTTACAAGCAAAATTCTAGGAGCGAGGTTAGGGCACATATTTTTACAACTTGGATAAGTACATGGTACCAAATATCGAATCAACTAACTGCAGTTGTCGCTTCGTAGACGCAGCGATCACCGCCTCAAAATACGGTTGTCACGACCTTCAAATATATCGGGATACAAATTTAATACCGTTAATTAGAACGATCAGGAAACGTCTTTTTCGTTCTTGAAGTAGGGTTTATATCTTCTAACTGCTTCACAACATCTCTCATAGTTGGCCTTTTTCTCGGTTCCCTTTCGGTGCATCTCAAGGCCATGAAAAATACATCATATACTTGCTCCATGACCCTACTGTCCATAAACTCCTCTATCAATGCAGCATCAACAACTTTACCAATCTGTTCTGAACAGCTCCATACCGACCGGGCCCATCCAACCAAATCCATTCCGTCTGGAAAAGATGGGTCTACGGCTTTGTTTCTGGTTAACAACTCAAGCAAAACAACTCCGTAGCTGTACACATCTGACTCCTTACTCCATGAAGTCGCAAAGGCATTTTCTGTTAGATGAAACTTTTGCGGATTAGTAATTCATGTCGAGGAATTTACCGCTGTTAGAAACAAAAGCGACTCTATACACTGCAGAGAGCATAAAAAATATGCAAGGGCTAAATCCCGAACCATTCAAGCCTACAAGATTCGCCTGGAGCAGGCAATAATACCTCACCAAACAGGAAATAGGAACTCAACCTCTTGGAACCTAACGAATAGAGCTCGAATAATGGTGAACCATAGATAATCCAACTCGAGGTAAACACGATAACCAAAACTACGTGATTGTCTCAAGTTCTCAACCCAAGACATTATGAACATTGAACAGTGACTTAATATTGACTCACAACCCGTCGATGAATTAGCTTAGTACTGATCAGATTAAGATTGACTTGAAGTTTAACTTGATAACTTTGACATCTAAAACAAAAAAATAGACCTAATGATAGCCAATTACCAATTACGGACTAGAATTTAGAAAAGATATGATGGGAGGTCCGATAATAACCCGGCCTGAACCAAGAGTCCAAGACCGACTCAATCTGTCATAAAAATTGACCGAACCCAATAAAATGACCCCAATCAAGCCCTAAAGGCGGTATTGACACGACAAAACCCAAAATCAACATAACCCGACTCGCCTTGATCATTCTGAAATAGACACTACTGATCGGATTGTGAGCTCTAGATCTGCGACTGCTTAGAAATGAAAAAGAAATAATATAGTCTACAGGAACTAAATCAGTTATATTATATGGAATACCTGGTGCAATGTAACCAATTGTCCCGGGGATCGCAATCGACTGAGTTGAAGAAGAAGAAGATGATTGGTCCATAAGCTTAGCTATGCCAAAATCAGAGATATGAGGCTCCATTTCAGAGTCTAGGAGTATATTCTCAGGCTTAATGTCACGGTGCAGGATAACAGGATCACAGTCGAAGTGAAGATATACTAGTCCTTGGGCAGTTCCTAGAGCTATCTTGTACCTTACATCCCATTTTAATGTCATAGGAGGACTCGTCCTATGAAGACAATACCCAAGGCTTCCATTCTCCATGTATTCATACATTATTAGGCCATAATTATTCCTTAACCAAAAATCCTTAATTTTCACCAAGTTCCTGTGCTTAATAGTTCCGAGTGTCTGAATCTCTCGAACCATGCTCTTATTTGCACCTTTCTGCCTACCAAATGTAAGCTTTTTAACAGCATACACCTCTTCTGGACCCAAAGAAGCCTTGTATACGATCCCATGAGCTCCTTTCCCGATGACATACGTCTCATCAAGATTCTCAGTAGATTCCATTATCCTGCTAAACTTGATTGAAGAACCGTCTTTGCCCGAGTCTTCGATATCTGTTTTGGACCGTCTTTTGAACTTGACATACGCATAACATAGAGATAGTCCCACAATCACTGTCACAAGAGTTGCTCCAATAACAATAATCGCGATTTCAAATTTCCGAAGATGATCCTTATGCTTATTTTTCGTAGAACTACAAATTCCGATATAGTATATGTTCTTTTTGCAAGTGGAGTTACCAGAGAGAGTGCAGTCGAAGCAAAGCTTTGAATTCCCGGCGAAGGATGATGGTGACTTGTTAACCAAGTTCATCAAAGTTAAGGGTATAGGACCAGATAAGAGATTATCTGATACATTGAGCTCTACTAAAGCAGGCATATTTTTAAGACCGTCCAAGGGTCCGGTCAAGCAGTTGTGGGATACATCCAGAAACTGTAGATTAACCATATTTGACAAATCGGGCAGTTGACCGGTCAAACCGTTGCTACTAAGATTCACAGCATACATGATCGATGAACTGGCCGCGGAAATTGTCCCTTCTAATAAATTCCCCCCAAGCTGAAGGTTCTGTAGACTCTCAACTTCAAACAAATACATTGGAACTCCTCCGGTTAGACGATTCTCCCTCAAATCCAAGACAGATAGTGAAGTCAAGCTTTTTAGGCTTAGAGGAATCGTTCCACTTAGAGAATTGAAACTCAAGTCTAATTTAATCAACTTATGCAAATAACTAAGCTCCGACGGAATTGTACCCTCTAAATGATTTTGTGAAAGAAAAAGAGCTTGAAGATCAGTAAGGTTTCCAAGCTCCGGAGGTATGAAACTCGAAAGCTCATTCATGGTTAGATTAATCCAAGTGAGACTACGACAATTACCAAGGCTTGAAGGCAATTTCCCATGAATTTTGTTTGCACTCAAGTCAACAAAATAGAGATTATGACTATCCCCAAATACAGGAAGTACCCCTGTGAGGTTATTATGATCCACTCTTAACCTTATCAAGCTAGAGCAACTTCCAACACTAGGTGGTAAGATTCCGCTTAGCATGTTATAACCCAGGACGAGTACTTGTAATCTCTTACTAGAGCAAATGTACGGAGGGATTTCACCAGTGAACTTGTTGTTCGTGAAGTCAACCGCCTCCAAACTACTATTGACACCCAAATTCCGAGGGATCGTCCCGCTAAACTGATTATCAGAAATAGTAAGATTCCTCAGATTCCTGAGCTTGGTTACTTCTAAAGGCAATTCCCCTGAAAGTCTGTTACTGTAAATAAGAACTGCCTCAAGGGTTTGGATCTTCCAAATATCAAGCGGAACCTCTCCGACCAAGCTATTATTGAATAACTGAAGGAGGGTTAGCTTAGTTAGTTTCCCAAGTTCCCTCGGAATCTCGCCCTCAAGGTGATTGTCACTCAACTGGAGCTCGGTTAAAGACCTGCAATTTCCAAGCTCTGGCGGTATTTTTCCTGAAAGCCAGTTTTGTGGAAGGTAAAGCACCGACAGTTTAGTAAGCAAGCCAAGAGAAGACGGGATTTTTCCTATCAAATGGTTACCCACAGCAGAGAAGCTTATCAGATTACTACAGTTACCAAGACCCGATGAAAGACTCCCTTGGAATCGGTTGTACGACAAATCAACAGACTGCAGGTTCCTGCAATTACCAGAACCTACAGGAATGCTACCTTCAAGCCTATTGAAATTCAAGTACAGCTCGGTTAAATTCACAAGATTTGACACACTTTCGGGTAACTTACCAACAAGGTGGTTCCCATCTAGATACAAAATTTCAAGAGCTGAACAATTGCCAATAGAAGACGGTATAGTACCAGATAACTGGTTGTCATTCGCCTGAAAATCTACAAGACTAGTTGCATTCCCTATATTTACCGGAATAGACCCGTTAAGAGTGTTCTTAGCAAGGAACACATACTCAATACCAGGGATCTGAAACAATGATTCAGGAATCTGACCAACAAATAAATTCATATACAAGTTCAAATAACTCAAATTCTGCAAATTTCCCAATTTCTTCGGAATATTACCAGTAAAGTTATTATGAGAAAAATCCAAATACTCAAGCAACCCACAATTGCAAATTTCAACAGGAATTGACCCAGAAAAGTTATTGGCTTTAACATCAATTTTATTCAAATGACCAAATTGCCCAATTTCAGGCCCTAAATAACCAGAAATACCAACATTAGCCAAGTTCAAAGAAACTACATTCCTATTTCTATCACAAGTAACACCTTTCCATGAACAAGGGGCATTTTTGGAAGAATCCCACTTAACTTTTACAGATTTGGGAGCTTCCCATCTACTAAAAAGGGTAATCAAAGCTTGCTCATTTGCACTCAGAGAAGATGCAACATCACAGAATGCAGTAAAAATTAGCAGAATTGACAGTAACAGGATCATGGGTTTTCTTCTGTATGCCATCTAATAACAAGTGGGGTGACAGTAAAACTTTTTCGAGTTTACCTTACGGCTTTACTCATTTCGCCACCATTTTGTAAATCCTGACTCCGCTACTGCATCTAATTTATTCCGAACAAAACTTTATGGATTTTGAACAAACAAAAAGAACAAAAGGTATCAACTTTACCTAGAAATCGAGAAAAAGATTGTTGCTTTAGGAATTGGAGTTCACTTCTTAAGTTGTTTTATTGGAGAAAAATGAAAAACACGTTTTGCTCAGCACAAATTTTATGTTGGTATGTTGGTTTAAACGTTACTTTGAGAGTTGTGCTTATAAATTCTTGTGAAATTCAACGCAATTTCGACTCCATTGTAGACCCATGTCCAAATTTTTATTCTTTTTGCTCCCTTTTTATTCAACCATGTTTTTTTTCTGCTTTCATATGAACATTTGTTTATTATTATATACTCCGTAGTGGCTATGGCTGGTTGAGTTGTTGGTGAAAGCAGGTGTGAGATCGAGACATCTCGCTTCTTTCTTATACCCGTTACTCTTGTTCTAGACGGGTATATCCGTCTAAAGTTTTAAACGGGTTAAATACTAACAAGTGTCAATAATTAAAAAAAAAAATTGGTATTTTCTAGATAATTAAGTAGGATGATTTGGTATGTATTTGAACCGTCTTAAATGAAAATTTGTGTTCTTATATAGTTGTACTCCTTCGGGTTATATCCATTAAAGGCAAAATTTCATTTAAGACGGAACATACCCGTACTATTTCGAACTTTGACAAAAAATATCTTGAAGATTATTACGCATATACTTTGTACTATCTTTTCTACTTGTATAATTTATGTATTTATTAGCTCATTTTCAATCAAGAAATTACGAGTAGTTTTTAACTTATAAAACATGCGTCCATAGAAGACAATTTAAATGTATATTGAATATCCTATTACATTGACAATATCATTACAAACTACTCATTTAGTTGTATATTATATTGTTGAATATTATATACAATACATATGGTCATCATCATCACTTATTTAGCAAGTTGCAATGGACGGTGGTCCTGCGTGAAAAATTGGGTTGGATTCTTGGTTTAGGTGGGGCGATCTGTTTTATTGATTCAGATAAGTTGGAGGATTATTCTTTATTCTGCTACTTGCCCCACTTGTTTTTTTTTGTGAGGGCATGTGACCCGTCTGAAATAATAAGATGAATTGGCTCGTTTGAAACCAGAATTTGTGTTTTAAATAATGTACATATCCTTTCAACATCTAAGAGTTTCTTGATTTGTTTGTTGATTTGTTGAATCATAGGGCCACCCATATCCTTTATACTTTCATTCCTACCATTTTTATCCCATAATTAGAAAGTGCTACAATTTGATTTGTTTTCATGTTATTGGTTCTTAGGGGTCGTTTGGTTCGTTAGAGGAATTGAAATTCCAAGGAAGTAGCAATTCCTACAATTTTGTAAATCACATGAAATGAAAAAAAAGTGTTTGGTTGGAATGTGGGAATTGAATTCCATAGGAATTCCAACTTACCTAGGGGGACCTAGGTAAGCAATTTCCCCCATCATGGAGGAATTAGAGTTCCTATGGAACTTCAATTCATGGGAAATAGGGTAACCAAACAACCCACCAATTTTGTAAATCGCATGAATTGCAATTCCTATGTTTTAACATGGGTAACCAAACAACCCCTTAGTTGCATGGAATCTCCATATATTATTTGTTCACCCGAAACTTAGAATGAATATCAAGAGTTAAAACGGTTTATGATAGCAATGATTTAACATCAGATTTGGATTAAAGACCTTTTAAATTGGTTTTAAACTTGTAATCCATTTCCAATGTAGCTAGACAAATTTCTTTGATGCGTAACTAACTAGTACAGGTTACAGACTTATAGGTTCAAATCTGATTCATGAAACAATAAAATTTATTGTTTTGTTACTCACGAATCACGATCATCCCTAATTATGATGGCACGATTCTAAAATATTAAGACCTTTTTATGATCGATGACTATAATGTCATTAGCTTTTAAATTGTACTAAGGGAAAGAAATATATACAAAAGAAAACACATTCTAAGTATGTATAATCAACCAAATTTAAGTAGCTATTAAAAATTACATAGCCTAGTGTATTCGATCAAAACAAAAGAACTATGAATAAAACCTTTCCGAGGATCTAATTGACCCGAAGTTCCCAAAATCATAGCAAATATGGTAGAGCAACCAAGCTTCTCCATAATTGCTATTAACTGAACTCAAGGTTAGACCCCTATGCATTTTACATTTTTACCCTTACATATTGATTCCAAACTAAAACTAAAATTTAAAAAAGAAAAAGAAAAAAAAAGACCCCTACCTTACTACACTTCCTAGTTAAACTAAATTAAAAAACAAAAGGAAAATAAGCGGAAAAAAAAACTACTAAAAAAACTAAAATGATTGTGTACACTTAAGTCTCGACCTCCTTTCATGTCTTTATGTATTATTCCATACGGTGAAAGGGGGAACTCCTCCTGTTGGCCCACCAACAACCGCCATGTTGGAAGTTCTCGAGGCAATTGTCGGGATAGCCATCGGGACCCAATTGGTACAAGGTGACCCTTGATCATAATATCCAACCGCACCCCTAACACCGTTACTGCTATTACTGTTACTATTATTAGCGTGTTCTGTAACGTAAGAATAGTAATTCTCATTACTATTCCCATAAGGCAACCCATACCCGCCTGAATCAGACCCGGAACCTATAAGATTATCCATCTGAAAGAAATTATGTGTACCATGACCCATCTGAACCTGCTGGCTCAAATCCGAGTAATGATTCGACCCGATTAAATCTACATCCTGCTCTTGCTTACACCAAACCCTTTCCTGTAATTGTCCAGGATTATTACCATAAGGATGATACTGCATTGTAACAGGATGTGCCTGCTGGAATGTAATTCCGGGCCAGGAACTGTAATTCGTAATTCCGATTTCAGTAGCAGTAATTGAAGGCCTTCGAATTTCAGTATTGTTATTAGAATCAGTGGAATTGAATTCCTCAACTTCTTTCAGTCTCTTTGCTGCACCACCAATTGGGAGATTTGTACTCTCTAGGATCGATTTGACGTCGTATCGATTAATCTCGAAGTTTGTCACTGCGTTTAGTCCTCTGAATTTTATTGCAGCTATGTCGTATGCCTCTGCTGCTTCCTCTTGTGTACCTATACAAATGAGTAGTGGCGAAGCCATGATTTATGATCAGCGGGGGAGAAATTTTTTAGCAAGGGCGAACAAGTAATGGCATAAGCCAAACCTGAAAAAATTTCGAAAAATTGAACTGAAACTTTCGCATTTTCATTTTTCAGCGGGGCAAGCGCCCCTGCCAGTCCCCCTAAATTAAATCGGCCACTGCAAATGCCAGGACTTGAATTTCGCCATGTTATACATGCGCGCGGGTCAAATACAGGGATATAGATTGGGGCCAATATCGACGATAAAATTCCAATTCAAATCCAAAATGTAATTTCATAAAATAATCGAATTACAGCTATGACATTTTCAATTGATTAGTGATTACGCTTTTTTTTATCGTGAAATAAAAATCACTCTTTGTAAAACGAGTAACTCTTAGCGTAAATATCAATTTGGCTGATCCAATCCCTTTTATACCATAACAAGTGCAAATCTTCAAGACATTGAAATAACGTTATTGTTAATTAGAACAATCTATTACTCCGTATAACGTTATGGAATAACAATGTCGTTATGTCGAACCTATGCTTAATTAATTAGTTAGTTAATTATAGGGACATAGTATTTCCTAGACACTTGTCACGTGATTTGGTATGTATTAGGCCTGTTTTAAGATAAAATTAATACTGTCTGTCTTAAACGATAATTTGCGATGAAAGTATATGTGTTACTTACTGAAGGTACCCAAGTAGAGGTCTTTGTTGCCTGCAACTCTGCCAATCCTAGCCTGCCAACGACCATGCTGATGATGCCTATTTAATTAACAATTAACATTAATAAAATTAAATTAAAATTAATCATACTTAAATAATGTTTAATTAACTTCAAATTGGACAACTATACGTGTTTGGTGCTAAAAATAGGGCACAAGAATACAAAATTCCGGCAATAGTTAAAGCCACAACTTGCATTGTTGCATGTGCACGTGAGAGGATGAGACTATTACCTTGTTCTTAATCTGTTCTTCTATTACGGTCAAAGTACTTTAAATATAATATAGGGGTAGTCTTACTTAAACCGAGGTATTTTTATATTCGTCTTAAATTTAAGACGGGTTAGATATCAATCCATATGGATACATATGACAAACCTTTCCTATGCACACGCATTGTTTTGTATAGAAGTGTATTATTCAGTACATTTTTTAAAGGCGTCTAACAAAGTACAATGATAAATCAACTATTACCTTGTTACGCCTCGATAAATCGAGGCACCACGAGAAAACCCACTGCTTTTCCTGCATCGGATAAATAAATAAAAGCGATCTTAAATGGGAAAAATGTTAATAAAATACTAAAATTTTGCAGATTTATTTTTTAAGAAAACTTATGATTTTAATACCTTCTTAAGGATGCTACATATTCTTGTCTGGTCATATGTTGCATGTCTTCAACTTCCTTCTCGTAGTCACTAATCTGAAAATCGTATATAAAACCGTTATAAATAAATTTGAACGGTAAAAAGATGCAATTACATATAAACTTGTAAAGTTGTAATGTTGCCACTGACACTAGTAGAGATAAATAATGCAAAACCCACTAAGAAATGCTTCCACAAACTACCAATTAAAAGATCAATGTTTTAACATTAGCCCCAAAAAAGTGTATCGTATCCCTCTAATAACGCATTAATCAACTTAAGAAAACCCTAATTAAAGGGACATAAATCCATAATTAGAGTGCACCTCTTTAAAGTTAATGTTTTACTAGCTTCCCAGTTTGTCATAATTCGTTGAGGTACCATATACATTAGATAAATTGGTGAGCGGTTGTTCAAACTTAAATATAGATCTCGAGTTATTGAATTTCAGTTAATGGATCATTGTTCAAACTTATGAGAAAAAGTTTTACAATCCCAATGATCCTACTCGGCTCAAATTCTGACTAAATCGAATTTTATACCCACAAAGAAATAAGGTGTTGAGAAAGGTGGTAATCTTAAAAAGTAAGATTTCGGACTTAATTGCATTGAGAGATCAGTAGAATGATACTTACTCGATCAAAATAATTCATATACCCAATAAATAATACGGTTTTTCTAACTTGTGCCCTAAAAGCACATGTCAATAAGATGAATCAGATTAATACCTAATGTGAATTGGGTATAACGTGGGCAATTTTAAGTTCATTTTCACAAACATAAACATAACCATCTTCAATGAGAATTCTTAAATCTTTATGTTTAGGGTGTACACACGGTTTAAACCGAATTTGAGTTGGGTAGGATCACTAGGTGAGATAAAAGTTGAACGGAGGTATTAACACTGTTGTATTCACACTTTCACAAGACTTGAATCTAAGACTTCAAATTAAGTTAGAACAATCTTATACCAGTTAATCTAAGTGCTTACGATTAGAATTTACAAATGTATTTAAAGGTGCAAATAACTAAGGACTTAACTACTCCCTCTGTTCCAGTGAGATGTTTACACTTGCTTTATTTTGTGAGAAGGAAATAAAGCAAGTGTAAACTATTGACTGGGACGGAGGGAGTGAGGGACTAGTTAACTAGGGCGCAAACATACCGGGAAGTTAGTAGTGGTAGAAGTACCCCAATATTTAATAGCAGCTGAATCATAAGCTCTAGCCGCTTTTTCTTCTTTGTCATAACCTCCTGAAATTTTAATCAAGATTAAGGAATAATATCAACAAATAATAATTTGTGTTTAATAAATTAAAAGATCTATTAGATTCTATTAATATTATTATCTTAAAGTATCTAAGTAACATGATGATTAACCATTAATTAAAATTGATTGAAAAGGAACTTTTTGTTCTCCACTACAAGAACTTACCCAAATAAACTGCAAGCAATCCAGCAACATTCCAAGATAATATGACACCCAAAAACAAAACACATTATTAGTTTTCTTAATCATAAATTATAGATATGATAATGACAGTTTTGCTAACGTGTGTCCATATAATTCAATGTTTTTAAGATTCTTTCACTAAAATGTTAAGTACGGGTATATCTTTTGATTTCTCGTGATTGAATCTTAAAAATATTTCGTTAAATGACTTGTTATCGTGTAACCTAAAAGCACACGATAGGAAAACCGTTATAATTAATTACTTAATAGGAATATCCTTCCTTGCATTGCTTCATCTTAATCATTTTTTGTGTCCTTTTTATTCTCTGTAAACGATATTTTAATCGAACGCAAACGAATAGTTGAGACGATATATCCAATTTCTGAGTATTAGTTACCTTGCCTGCCCTTACGAGTTTGCCCTTCTCTCCTACAACTATTATCCCACAAATGAGCTTCATATCTCCCGGTCCATCTATGTCTGCATTGCAAAAATAACACATTTTAATAATTTTATTATAATAAAATTGTATTAGTAATATATAATAAACATATATGAATCAAGAACTTTGGATATGGGTCGATATACAAGTTCATTGTATAGTCAAACGCGCCAATTACAATGTTTTTAACAAAAATAATCCTCTAATTTCATAGAAATTCGAAATTAATTGAGTTCCGAGTGCATTGGATGGTGCAACAGATTAAACCATATATAATTCACTTTTTTAAGAATAAATTATAAAGAATAATTGAACTAGTAGAAATATTATAATCAAATAATTTTGATAAATACGTGTGTTAAGTAAAATAATATTTCGTAAGTAAATTAAAGTACCTTGTCACGCCACGATAAATAGAAGTACGTTGTCCAAATGTCTCAATTGATTTCCTAGGCACACTTTCAAGTGCACCACTTTGAGTGTCAAGGTTAGAAGTATTAGAAACAACATCACTTTGTTGTTTACTATTACTATTCTCACACAAATTATTATCCATATCCGCTCCATTACCACCGTCACCGCCTGTTCTCAGTAATGGCAAGGCGGTGACACCTGAGTGAGGACCAGTCCCCATCGAAAGCGATAAGGATTGGGTCCCACCGCTACCGCCGCCATTTGCGCCATTATTATTAGTCTCCTCACTCATAATGACCATCTCTTGTTGGCTTGGGTCATTGTTTGTACTCAACCATGTCTTGATCATTGACACATTAAGACCATTATTTGCACTACTAGGGTTTTCCATACCATTATTATTAATACTACTATTATTATGAGTATGATTATTAATGTTATTATAATCATTTAATAACATATAAACTCCATTATTTTGAGGATGATTATGACTATTATTATTATTATTATTCTCCTTAAAAGAGTGGCTACTCCCTAAAAAGTTCTCTAGTTTAGGTTGCTCATCTTCTTCTTGGTTTCCCATTAACATGCTTATCTCTGAGTTTCCCTTCATGTTCCAATCTGCATAGTTTCACACACACAATATAGAACACTTTTAATAATTATTTAAAAATTTTACATACATAACTCTCACTTTTTACAAGAATAAGTTTGCTAATACACTAGTTGGTTTTTATTGGTTAGGGTTTTTATACAACTACTATATGTAAATGTTATTAGTATAAAAAAATTTAATACAAAATAGGAGTAAGTCTTGTGTGAGACGATTTTTACGATGTAATGTCAACTTTTATGAAAATACTCTTTTACCAACAACAATAAACGAATGATTTTTTTCCTAGGATAGGACCGTCTCACGGTGTGTGAGACCGTCTTATTATAGAATTTGTGACAAATTAGTATTAAAAACAATACTAGCTATTGCACATATATTTGATAATAGTTTTGATCAATGATTTTACTCGCTGGATAAGTTTACCCACATACACTTTTCCCAAAAAAAAAAAAAAGAAACTACACAAATTATAAAATAAGACAGTCTTACAACACCGAGTTTTTTTTATTATTAAACACTAATTTAAATAGAGTTTTTATATAAAAAGACCATCTCATATTGTAAGACTAAGAACTATAAATACCTTGAGATTGATTATCACTTGATCTATGGAAAGCTTCAAGTATACCAAATGAAGAAGGAACCGTTGAGTCCGAGCCAAGATCATAACATTCTTCGGTATCGGCCGAGAGTCTACCATGGTTCGAACCTTGAGATGGGAGTTCTTGGGGACAAAGAGAAAAGCCTAACCAATTCATTGAACCCATTTTAATTAATCTCTTCAAATAATAATAAAAAAATTACAAAAAAAATTAGGGTTTTCTAATATGAGGAAAATAAGTAGGGTTGAAAATAGTGAAGGGTAAAAATTTCATGCATGAAGTGAAAAAAAAGAGGAAGAAGAAATGAAGTTTAGGTTAATAATAATGGATAGGAATGAAGAAGGAAGCATGAAAAAAAAAAAAAGGCTGAAGAGAGTGTGGAAAGAATACTAGGAACGGTCAAAATTATGTAGACAAATTTGTTTGTTCCAATGCAATTTTACTATTTATATAATGTCTCTCTCATTGTAATCACATTTATGTATAATAAAGAATATGTAAGTACCCGTACAAGTGAAGTGTATTAACTTAATGGTAGTAAAATAATGGTTATATAGATAGATAATAATAAATTGATATTTAGAGATACTAGTATATACCAACACTACTAGGCTAGGTAATCTAGTTTTTGCCTAGTTTACTAATAATAGAGAGGGGAAATGTAGTTAGATAAGAATGACACTAATTATTAGGGCTTATTTCAGTTCGGTTTAATTTCATTTTGTTCAGTTTAATTTATTATATTGCAACTCATCTATTAAAAAAATTAACTCTTATTTCGACCTTATTCGAATAAGTTCCGCTGCATTTAAGTTAAATTCAATTCAATTTAGCTATTTTTAATGGCTGAAATAAACACAGCCTTACCAATTTAGCGTATAGTGTTTTGTTATCAAGTAAATCTATGTGATTTTCAAATCATGGGTGATTGAATGTGAGTAGTTTTTTTCACCTAAATTATAAGAATTAAAACTTTGCATATATATAAAATTTGATATAGTAATTTTACAATACGAAGAAAGTCACTTCCTTCAACCATTAAGTGATAATTATCACATAAACCGCAGCTCAACTATGTTAACCAAACAACTTTTATTGACATGTACCGGTAATTTATTGAATTTAACTTTATAATCATAATATACAGAGTAATCTCCATATTAATGAACTAAAAAGGCACTTGATCTGATATAACATGGTGGAACCATAAATTCTTAATTATTTGTATTTTGTTGTTACTTATGTTAATATATTTTTCTATCTACTACATATAATATATCATATGATTATGTTGCTCTATCCTTGAACCGTATTACTCAATGAGAAGTAACCCGATAATTTCACTTTTCTAATATAAATAGAATAAAGCTTAAGTACAACGCCCAGTATATATCTAGTCATTCTAAACGATTTTAACTTTGTATAAACAATTGATAATATGCTCGATATATAACATAATCACATCAAGTCGTCAACAATTATAAAGTTAAAAAAAACACAACCTCAAAACCCAATTAATTTGCATGCAAAAAAAGTTGAAGAATCACATACAAATCAAATGAACTCAAAACCAAATCCTTTTGACAATTATAAACAGTCAGTTCTAAAAACAAGAAGAAAAAAAGCAGGAGATAGTTCTGTAAAATGTGCATGTATAGCATGCACAAGTCAGAAAATAAAGGTTATATGAACAAAGTGTTATTATTGTGATTTGTGAGTGCACTACTTTTAATTCTATTAAAAAAACCCATAACTTTGATCACATTTCACCCATAATAATCCCATATATATTACTTGCTTTATATCTGGCAAACCCTCTCTTCTAATCATCAACCAACCTGCTCCATCCCCCGCTTCTGACGGGAGTTTCTTCATCTCTCTCTCTCTCTCTCTTCTGCCATGGCCTGCACACTTCTCTATTTTGCATGCATCACTCTACTCACACTTTTCTTTATACAAAAATCGTAACGGATATATCTGTCACAAGCTTATAAAGGGCCAAATATTAACCACATGGATAGAATAAGATAAGTTATTCGTGATTTATGTTAAGAAACCATATCAACCAAACACTTAAGCTGATGGTTGTAGTCTCATGATCGGTTTATATTCCAACAGCCCCCCTAATACGAATGCTTTGTGCTTGAAATGTGGATGCAACTTTAGTCCGCCTCTCCATACCTATTGTCTGATGGTTTGGGTCTCATGGTCGGTTTTATATTCTAACAATTTCCTAGACTTGTCTTATCAAACCAAGTGGGAGATACTTGACCGGCCGTTAGAAGTTTGTGACGAATATATCAGTTATAAGGGAGACTAACTAATAAAAAATTACAAAATACAGAAATTACATGGTAGAAAGGACTAAGGGGTAGTACTCGCTACCAAAAATCCCAAATAATAGTTAAACTTTACGATTTCTAAATTTTACTATTCAAAAATCTCTTAACATGAGTCTTTAGCAAAGATGTTAAACTACAAGCTACGAAAAAATGTTTGCTACCCAAAAATTGTTTCTAGCTCTACCCTGCGTCCAGAGTATTAATTTCATATAAGATAAATACATAATTTATATGAGTATAAACCAATTCATTTGTTTAGCATTTTCATTTTTTGGTATTTCATTTTTTTGTTTTAACTTTCTATATTAGGCATGATCGAAATTGATAATTTGATCATATATATAATTGCAATATTGTTTACTTAACATCTAATAATTTCAATATCTACAAATGACGTCCTGCCTTCTCCCTGGTCTTTGAGGCAAAAGCAAAGCTAAATAAATGTACATGATGGAGGAAGTAGCAACTAATTGTCACAAATTTGGTCGGTATAAAAGTGTTACTCCCTCCGTCTCAATCAATAGTTATCTTTGTTTCGAGAAACACCTCACAAAAAAGTCAAATCTATAACTATCTATTGGAACAGAGAATGACAGATGGAGTATATTCCTATATATAAACCAAACAACAAATTTTTGCATTTCACCTAAAATTGCAAATTTATGAGTTTATCGTCACGAAAACTCATATTTTCATGGTAAATCAAACAAAACTGTTATAATATAACACGGATAATAATTGAAAAGTGCACCAATTTTCTTGACAATTCTACCTAATTAAAACGTTTTTTTTTTTCTAAAATGTGCCCTTAGGACACATGATAAGAAGATTTAAATAGAAAGTCAAACAATAAATATTATGGAAAATTGAATGTTAAACTTTCCATTTAAATTTTCTTAATATGTGCCCTTTTCGGACATATTTTAGAAAAACCATAATTAAAAAAGTTGGGTAAAAATAGCTAGGGGAAAATCTTGGTAGACTCATCGTAATCATATCCCCAAGACTAATGCTATTGGGGGAGTGATACAGGGAAAGATGTTACAGCAATAGACAAAACAAGAGTTAAATCCACTTTTGACCGTTTCGCTAGGGTTTACCCACATAGAGTAACTTTTTTTTTTTATGACAAATTCTTGTTTACAACCGTCGCATATGCGACGAGCGAGTTAGGTGTAATCATTTTTTGATAAATAGTGACCATTTATTAATAAACAATAACCATCTTTTATGACTTGAAAATGACATTTATTATCAAGGTAGTCACTATTTAAGAAAAAGTTGTCACATTTTACAAAAAAGTGGGGAATGAGCCCGTCGCATAGGAGATTTACTATTTTTTTATTAATACTGAGTATATGCTACATTGCTACGTCTCAAAATAATTTTTTTATTTGATGCTTGGTCATCAAAGTATGAAAACTTAAATCTTGAATAAGTGTTTGTAAAATATTACTCCCTTCTATCAGACCAAAGGTAATACTTATTATTGAGTTATATTTGAGACGTTATTTTAACCATATTTTTCCTCATATATGCTTGACCGTTTTTGTTATAAAAATAAAATAAAATAATAATTAATGAAAGAAATTTTTCATAATAGACCTATATATATATATAAGTCTAGTCTTTTAAAGTTTTATAATTTTAACGATATTATTGGTCAAAGTTTTCAATATTTAATTTGACCACTAAAATATAAAAGTTATCTTTGGTATAAATCAAATCGGCAATGTTACTTGTTTAGAGTAGTTACATACTTACATGTCATACTTACAACGGTGCATTCAAATTTAAAGTTTTTGAATTTCTTTCCACCTCGTATTTAAAGGTTAATCACGATTAAAATCAGAACTTGAAGTTAGAGGGGACGGAAAATCTCAGCCCCTCAACCCAAATCCACCGCTAAAATACCCGTCATCGATCCATAATAATCAGCGGTGGATTTAGGGAGGGGCTAGTAAATGTAGTAGTATAGGGATATATCATATATACGAGCCCATGCATATGGGATAAGGGGTGTCAAATCGAACGTAAGGGTTCTCCTAATAAAAATCAAAGTTTATTAGTGAGTAGTAGTCTTTATGCAATTCAATGTGCATTATTTGTGCCATGTGATATGAGCATGTCTCCTCGGACCCCTCTTTCAACCTCCAAATAATCCTTAAACCTTTATTTTATACATTCGTAACTTGTCGTCTGCAGATTTTTTTTTTTTTTTTTTGGTATTACACTAGGTAATATTATTGTTTTAATATTAAAACATCAAGTACGTACAAACACCTTATGTAAGTTATAAACTTGTATAATTGCAATTATAAATGAGTTGAGTCCGCTCGGCAAGTCTTTGAATTCGACTCGGTTCAAAATCGGCCAAACAGAGCTCGAACTAAGCTGATCGCATGCAAACCGAGCTATGCCCAAGCACACTAATGCTTAACTAGGTAGCTCGTTTGAGCTAATTTTTTTTTTTAAAAAAAAAATGTAATGTAACTTAACTTTTATCAATACTCGTAATAGTTACTTTAAATTTATAATTTTTTATGATAAATTAATTAAAACATTTCGATCTAATATATTTTACCGATTAGTAGTGAGTGATTTCCATTTTGGTTACATCTTAATTTTTAATTGTGTAGGAAAATAAGGACATACCTTACGCGGAAGCGATCAGATCGTTGTGTTCGCTAATTGCCCACTATCATATATCGTACCTCCACGCCCCAAATCTCAAGTCTCATATTGATGATGGATTTAGCCTCTAGAGTAAATTAAAACAAGGTTATCATGGTTAGTATATCTTAATACACAAAATCTACAATAAGACAATCTCGTTCTATAAAAATAAAATTTCATTGTTGTCATTAATATAAGACCTCTAACGCAATAATTAATTAGTGATCTTAATCATATGCGGCATTGTGAGAAGCAATTCAAAAACAAAAACAAAAACAGAAATTATCTCAGACGCATTTACGAATTGAAGTAATAACTATGCTAGCTATATATCTATTATCTAGTCTCTATGAACGAGGTAGAGAAGCAAAAAAAGACAATTAGCATGGGATTAGAGCTCCTTAATAAAAATTTCTTGGTAAAATCAATTTTATACACTTTGCCTCATGCTTGTCTCTCTACTTGGTTAAAAACATTTCAAAGTAACTTTATATTATTAGGCCTAAGCTATGAGGATCCAAACACATGCACTTTAACTACTACTAGGTACTTTCTTTTTGTTTTTGACTTGGACCAATTATATATATGAGCTAGCTAGATAAACTATGACGGAATTCGCTCAATTCGATTTTAAAACATGTTTTGGTTAATGTAGATATCAGTTAGTTTAATTGAGTAGTAATACTTAGACCTGACCAGGTCACGAGCCAGGTTAGCAGGGACGTCTTAAAATAAATGGAGATTCGGTGCACCACAAAAATATGAGGCCCTAAATATGAAGGTATAAGTTATTAGAGAATAATTGATGATACATTGTATAAATGTATAGGTTTACTAACATTCACTATCTTGTAATTTGTATTGCATTGTATGTAGTTTGCTCATTTTCTTGTAATTAGCTCCATCACATTTAATTATGAGTAGTTCGCATAAGCATAAGAGTTATCTATGTTAGGAGTATGTAGTTCCCATAAGCATAAGAGTTATCTATGATTGTATAAATAGACCACCAATGTACAAATGTTAAGCAATATGAAAAACACATTCTTATCAACATCTCATATAACTTACATGTTATCAAAGCAAGTGTGACCAAAGGTCACAGGTTCAAACCCTGGCAACCGTTAATATCTCACAAACTCACCAAGTGGAAAAACCCGGCACGTGGTATGGGGAGGCATGTGCACTAACCAACCACTCTTCAAGCCCAATGGACATTCGAGTGACGTGTATAATAAAATATAACTATAATATATGGGCATCAACCATCACCTTAAGGTTTTGGTTGAGATGGTTCATCTATCATGGTATCAGGCATAAAGGTTCAATCTCCGATTAACAACCACAACCCGTGTTTTCCCGCCCCCTATTCCAATGTCAGGAAACACCATACCCAATCACTCCGAGCCCTCCAAACCTTTGGTGCTCATCAATATTCATGTTGTCACGAAGTTTGATGGTTCTAACTCCCTATTTGTTGAGATTTGTATTGAAGTTCATCAATAAATCTTGTAAATTCGCGTAGGCAAAACAATAGGCCATGAATCGTACGTCCCCTGTAGAGGACGAGATGCACTAGGCCGGCCTAGGCCGCTTGGCCCTGACCCATCCTAATATGTTCACTTTTTTTAGCAGGGTTGGGCAGGTCGGGATCTTAAACTGGAGCATGAAATAAACCGGCTCGTATGTTTGGCGGTCCACAACAGTCTTGAGGCACACCTGGAACATTCAGCACAATTGTCCCTTTTGGGCTCGTCCGTGTTCTTCGCCACCTCTCGTCAGTATTATTATGTATTAATTCGATATACTCCGTAATATTATTCAAATATTATTCAAATATTGATGCACGAACGAACGAAAACATAGGGTATGGTATTAGTGTCGACTGAAGTCGATTGCGTTTGATTTAAGATGAAGATTATCACGCACATGCATCAGATCCGTACGTTATTGCTTCTGTTTTCACCTTATGTCAATTGGAGTTGGGATGACAATGAATCGAATCCGGATCTTGATATTGGTGTGACAGTCTTGTGTTCTACTTCCACAAAATGGTTATTAAGCGTAGACGGAGTTTGACCATAGTTTCTCGATAGTGAGTCGATCTGAATGTCTAATTTACGATCTAATCAACCGTACAAAAATCATTTAGTATGATTTTGAGTTGTATTTCTGTAATTTGGGATCGTAAAAGTAAATTTCAAGATCGCCAGTCGTTTCATTACTATCTGTTATAAATAACGGTTTTCTAATATCTAGAAAGGTCATATCCGTCTTCAATGAAGACGAGTCGGGATGAACTCACAGAAACGCAAGTGGGTGGACAAGTGAAAAATCAAGTGGGTTCCAAGTTGTCTTCCACTTGTCTCTTTATAAAAGACAACGCGACCCGTCTTCATTTCATTGACTCGTCTTCTATGAGATTTAATGGTCAATCTTGTTCAATTTAAAGAATAATCAATAAATGTTGATGTGTGTGTGTGCAGTGATTAGTTTGTCAGAATTCAGGATTAAGTTATTCAATAGTATATCAATGGACTGCTTGTATGTCAGTTTTCATATTTTCATGTCCAGATTTTCAGGTGTTTGCTAAATAAATAAATGACAAAACCACATTATGTACATTTATGGTCAAGAACCCATTTTCATTAATCATTCAGGCTTCGAGCTTTGAATTTTTAGCTACATGACACTTAAATTAAGTTATTTTAGATAGATTAATTGATTTCATTTGACACAATTATGGGATTAAACTATCAACAAAAAAAATAATGAAGAACTAATTAACATAAAGAATGGAATAAAGACGAAAGGGTCGAATTTCCACGCCCTAGCCTTTCTTTCTTTGTCAAAGAGACTGTTTTAGGACGATCCTAGCAAAAATTGAACTGAACTTACAGAACCCCGCAGATTTGGGGCATACGGATTTTAAAGGGTAGCTATAGTAGAGCTCACGTCAACGACTTGGGTTCACGATTTCATATTAAGATTAAAAGATCAAATATAAATGCTAAATTGCCAGTGTGATTAAAATACAACGGAATTTGATGATCCACAATGAAAATTACGTTTACAATTATATTAACCGTCACTTCGAAACATAAATAGGGATACATGTCATCGCCATTCACTATTCATCAAATAATACCCCCAAATTATCGAAACCTTCAAACATATTTGTTTGTTAAGTGTATACGGAATCCATGACCTTTGATGTTTTCGAAGGTTTTTTATGCTTGATGCTGCTCACACCCAGCCATTTCTGTATATACTGAAACGTGGTTTTATCACACAAGAGTTCCCGGTGACGAGCAGGGATTGCGACTCTTTCTACGGCATCAAATCCATCACCCTGTTTCCAAAAGTGAAATCCAGCAATGACTTCTCGTGCTATATATTGCGACTTGTCAAACATTACATATTGCACACACATTTGAGATACTTAAAACGGTTTTGGTTGAAGATCATTTGAGAGAAGTCAGAGCTGATCAAGTATCCCGCTATCTTGGGATATTAGCTCTGAGAGCCTAGTTGCGAATATGGTTAGGGAGTGGAAGTGATAGATGCCTAGTTCGTCTTGTATAAGATCATTGTATGAAAACCAAGTCGCTAAACCCAGTAATGAAATCGAGAAATATGACATGAAACGTCGTTAAATGCATATCACAGTCACTAAGTCACATGAGTTCTTGTCATAAGTTACCAGATGAACAAGGAAAGTAGAAACATCGTACCTGAGCTGATTCAATAGGGACTGTTTCATCCCCATCTACGAAAGAATATTCTGGCTGACAAAACCAAACAAAAGCGTATTAGTTGGTCAAGCAATGTAAATATCGTCGGTACACATTAAAATAACACAAATTGATCCGTTTTAGTCTTAACAAGGACATATACGTCTTAAGAGAAACGAGTTGCTAAAACAAATGCTCTATATTTGAAGATGCAAGCTAATTTAGCGGAAAAGTCATCGATAAGTGGTTCCCGTGACTTAAGTTTTAAGCCTGTCGACATTGAAACTGACTTACTAACTCTATAAGTTTACACCAAAGGAGGAAATAGATGCCCTGCATGTGTATAGTTCATTCCAGACCGAATTCACCCCGTTCACAAAAACTTGTTCAAAAAGGTTTTATGGCGAAGCAAAGTCTACTCACCAATGTATGGCATATTTCTGACAAATCGCAAATAGGAGAAGTTTCCGAACCGTAGCTGCATAAAAAAGAATAACACGGATCATATACAAAAGAGACTTAATTCCGAGTCTGATTAAGTCCATTACATTTTTATGGAGATCTTCTACCAAATACCAATAAATGCATAACTACACACATAACGAAAGCAGAAAAACATCATCAAGCTCTAATTTAGAGCCAAAATACTTAACATAGATAAAAATCATTTTTTTCCCTGGTAACTAGGTGAATCATAGTAAAACATAAATACTTGTCACTCACCAAACATCGAAAGGAGTTTCGAAGGAAGTTCCGGAGATGTTATAAAAGTCAATTCCTTTTGGAAGTTTTGCTTTATTGATGAGTTGACGTGTGCCAGCAGCCCATTTCAGAATATCATAGTTGAAAGGAAGAGCGAATGTTTTTCCATTGAAATCAAGCTGTATCGTAGACGTCACATGAATAAGTTTGACGACATAACTGTGCGTCAAATATACGGAAGAGACAGTACAAACAATCAAACAAATCAAATGGTTCTTGGATGTTCACCCAAGTGAAACAGTCAATAATCTTGAAGAATTATTATATAAGTGAAGTAGAAGGCACAAACCTCATTATGCCTCAATGCCTCCTGAAAAACAACGGTACTTTGAAGCGGGCCATACGATTCTAGCTTTGCAGAAGGAGGTGCTTCTTCATCTTCTTTATCTGGAGTTACTTTACGCCAAACTTGAATCTGGGGAGTCTTCTTCCACTCGAATACTGGATTTGGCAACATCTCATAAATAGATGGACACTCAATTACCTGTAGCAACACACATTTGGATGCATAAATATTTCTTAAAAAATGAAATCATGGTTCTAACATTTTGCATTTCTTAATTTTAAACTTTGCAGATACCAGTTGATGCATCGTCCATCTCCCCACAAAAAAATAACTTTCAAAACCTTCAATGAATTGCAGCCCGGTTAAAAGAGCATCATTGATGCATCCTGGTGCACCTGTTACATTAGGAATGTGCATTCTTGAGTAAAGCGATAATATCAGCTCAGTGCAAATAACTTCTTCTTCCTCTATCCCGACCAATAACTTACCTATTCCATTTTAGTCCTTCACTGTCAAAACTTTATGCATCCTTTTTAGAAATGTTATGTGTGATGGAAAATGAGCATAGACCTATCTCAGCTGACTGTCGTGCTTAAAAAAAACGATCCATAAACTATTGGTTGGGACCAAGGAAGTACTCCGTATCAGAGACGCTGCTCCATGGACAATGTAGGAAAACAATAATAATGAAAATACCTTGAAAAGGGCAAGCAATGCAGATCCATTTACTGACGTATTTGGAAAATATCTGCAAAAGTAATTTCCATAAAAAAGAATTACTGTATTTGGTATCACGCTCTCCCGTAGTAGAGATGTTTCAGCCGAATAAGCCAGATAAGAATAAATCGATGTTCAAGGACTTAGAATTAAAAAAAAAAAAAAAAACTGGGAAGAATGTTCAACTGGTCGTCAAGAGAACATGTTCGCACATCAGGGTATAGTGTCATGAAACAAATAATCAGTACTCCTCCCATAGAATGCGATATTAAGTTGACTTGTCTTCCTCCGGAAGCTTTGTGTGCAGTTTCCAGCTTAACTTTAAGGCCCTCCATTAATTTGTCGATCCTGTAGGAATTATTTTTTTAATAAATACGGAATACTAAAACAAGTCAGCTAATATAGCGTGAATTAGGGATAGAAATTAGATGTCCGTCAGTCAAAGAAAGATATGGAAGCCTAATTCACCTGTTACTTTGACGGAAGTCATAACCATAGCCAAACAATGTTGTGCCCTTGATGTATCCACAATCAACAAGCATATCGATCATATCGTGAAAGTGATACACCTCCTTTAATTGTAAACATTTCACAAACTGAAATAGTGAATGATAAACTCTGTTAAGTGATTGCAGAGCTACTGAGAAGAGACGTTCACTGGCAGAATCTTGTAGCTTTGCTACCCGTCAACCCCAGGATCACAAATTACAGCAACTGAATTAGAAAGATTGATGAGATTGGAATGATCTATACTGCAAGAATTATTAAGTAATGTCATCGCATAAGAGCCATTGAGGTAATGTCGTTGTAATTACGCAAATGCTGAGTTTCAGGGTTATAGAAGCTTCTCACAAGCAGGGAACTAAAGTTTGTTTGAGATTTTATCTCACTATAGGTCATCTCAGACTCGGCCACTGTGCCATAGATACGATCGATACTGCCTTAGGGTGTTGTTGCAAAATCTTTTAGTGGCAACCCAAGTTTTATACCAGTCACAAGTCAGGCCTAAGTGATTAGGAAATACACACTAACAGAGTACATATCGATCATCACTGTTGTAACCTTTCATGCATGCTAGATAGAGTGATACACAGAGAAGGAAAAGAGCCTAGCCCCTAAGAAACCACTCCAGAAAACAGTATACGGACACATGGATATTCGAAACTCAAAACTGTATAATCTGGGTTACTTCCTCCACATTTACAGAATTAGAAGCTTTATTCCATGTTAGGAAGGGAATTCCGATCAGGGATTAGCGGGTTACCACTCCTTCCTTCTTTTGAGTCTAGGAATTGGATTCCGGGAATGACCGGATTACTCCTGGATACTCGGATAGGGGTGTAGAACCTGGTATTATTTATTCTCCCTGAATCACTACCGTGATTTCTGACCTGACTCAGCAGACCTTTGAGAGAGTTTAAAGACAGCCAGAAGTCCCTAGTTCCTGAAATATATGACATTCTGGATCCTTCCTTTTTTTCATTCTTTGACATACCATTGGATGAAAGGACTCAGCTTCCGAGGCAAGGATCACAGGGATTTCCTAGTGATAACTAGGAGCAGAAGGCCAGGTGAACCTATAGGCCTGTTTTAGCGCGAGAAATGAAAGAAGGATCCCCGGAAAAAGGGGAAGGTCCCGGCGGTTCCTTGACACTAACTCCCCTGGGAGAGTACAGGCGCAAAGGTATGTGAGTGAAAGCATTGAACTATCTGAGCTGCTTGCTACTCTCATGTTACTGAAAATTTTATGAGAGCTTCAAACTTTGGCAGTATGTTACAAGGACCTCAAGAATTCATCTAAACTACTCAACCAATAATTACTCTAATCAACCAATAATTACCCTAGACCGCATTTTAACGACTTCAAGAAAGTTTAGTTCAGTTACAAAACTATATACAAGCCAATACGTCATTCAGTTTTCAAAGAACCGGATGGTTGTTTCAGAACTTCAGATAAAAAATATTTTGGAATTCGACCCGCAATGCAGTACAACAAAATGAACCATGAAGTTTTAGGAAGCACAAAATTACTCATCATTTCCAAGTTTGAAGGCATCTTACCAGTGAAGGGTCCAAGATGTCGATAGCATACAATCCGTGATCGTCATCAGGCACTACAATTTCAGAATTCTCGTCCAATTCCTCAGTATAACCTGTTGATCAAACCACCTATTAACAAAATTCTCTAATTTGCACAAAAAGCAAAATGTTATTAAAATCATCCCAAATACCCTAAGTTTTCTTACAATTTTTCACACATTTCCTCATCTCACCAAATTCCGAAATTATATCAAGATTCCAAACAATAATACTTCAAAAAATTTCATCATTTTTTGCATGATCAAATCAATTATCAGAGTTGCAAACTGTCCAAAAACAATTTGACTTTCATATAATCACATTTGTCCTCAGCCCAAAAAACAAAACAATAAAAGAATATACTCCTAATCTACCAAAAGACAAAAATGACAGTAAATTATAATCACTTTTTTCCTTATTATCTTAGTATCTTACCAGAACACATTCAAATCAATTACAAGAAGAAAGAAAAAGAGTCAATTATATCTCAATTCCTCATTTCAACTTTGATGAATACAATTCACCAACCCAAAAACCAAAAACATTAAAAGATGCAGACTTTACAGGAAATACATGCAATTCGTATTACTAACATAAATTTAAATTTGGACTTTGATGAACAAATTTTCACTCACAGCCCACAAACCAAAAACATAAAAGATGCAAACTTCTTAACAAACTCATGCAATTCTTATATAGGCTAACAAAAAATACATCTCAGTGAAGTGATCGAGAAATAAAATGTAACGAACTGGATTGAACTGAGAGAGTATCGCGAGTAAAATTGACTTTGATAAACACATTCATATACCAAAAACATCAAAAGATGCAAACTTTACAATAATTTCAAGCAATTCTTACGCCAACTACATCAAATTACATTTATGTTGCTCATTTTTTACTTTGATCATCACACTATAACCTACAAGGCTACAACCCAGTACCCACAAACCAAAAACTTCAAAAGATACAAACTTTACAACAAATTCATGCACTTCTAAAACCAACTAGCTTAATTAATCCCTTCGTCTCACTCATTTTTGTTTAACTTTGATTAAAATACATTACACAAAAAATATAAAAGCTAAAAAAAAAGATCGGGACAGAAGTCGGACATAGTACATATTTCAAAAAAAATATATAAAAAAAAAGTAAACAAATGATCGGGACACAGGTCGGACATAGTACATATCAATTGCATAATGTTGACCTTGATGATGCACACATTTTCACCACCAACCCACATACCAAAAACATCAAAAGATACAAACTTTATTACAAATTCATGCAAATGATTATACCAACATGCTAAAATTCAACAAAATTCATAAAAATCAAAAATTCATACCTGTGGTAGGATTATAAATGGACCAAAGTCTGCGTTTGAACTCCAAGTCAGCCAAGAAGATTCTGACCCAAACCCGAGTATCAAACCCGAATATCTTCCTCTTAGACTTGGAATGCAATATGGACCCACCCATACCCGTTACCAGCAAAACCGGGTCTCTATCCGCCATGTCCACGTGTCCATCGTCTGACGTGGCAGGTGACTCGAAACATGGACATACACTACACCCTCCCACCATTTTTTTAATTTTATTATTATGGTACGTTTGAGAGTGGTGGAGGATGAATAGTAATATAGTATGGCGCTTGTGCTATTGAAGAGCTATTATTAATTTTATTAAGCTACAAACATGTATGGACTACTTACGTTATCGAAAATGTCTTCATCTGGTGGTTAAGATAGAAGTATTGCACAAATATTCAGATGTTTTTACTTCTCAACAATCATTATCCGTTAATAATATCGCATATGACCGAAAAATAACCAATACGTTGATACACAAATTAAAAGCTAATAATGAGGGATTCCGACCTTATCCTTATTAAAGAAACAAGTTTTACTTGTGACGGTAATAAAATTTTGACATTTATTAACATAATAATATTTAAATTTATTTATTTATTGTGCGCCATCATAACTTGTGAGTTGTGACCACCATAACGGTCAAATAAGATTATGTATTAAGGAAAATGTTAATCCGTATTTGTTGGGTTTGACCGTTTGATGTACTTGAGTAGCAAGAGGACAAAAATGGAATAGTAAAATTTGAGCCACGTGGTTCTCGCATCCACCTATTTGTCTTCTCGTTTTCCACTAGTGTTTCTTTTCTGACTAACAGAGTAACAGTTGCAACTAGATTTGAGGTACACAAATTCTCATCACAAATTCTTATTTAATACGGATACCATATTCTCTCACAAAATATCCATTAAGGGTGAGTGGAGAGCACATGGGGGGTACCCACCTTGTCCCCTCTACCCATTTCCTCTCACAAAATACCCGTTGCAAGATCCAACCCGTCTTACGCAAGCTCTACTGAATTCTCATTGAAGATGTCATATCCGTAAGGGATTTGGTTGCCTCTAATAAAAAGGTAAGTGGGAGGATAAATGAAAAACCCCATCTTTAACAATTGGTCTTGTTTAAGACGGGACTTATTATTTCAGATGGGTCAATTCCCCTCACAAATGAGCAAGTGGGGAGATAATGGATTATTCCCCACTTGCCTCACTTATTCTTTTATAAGGGAGTTTGACCCGTTTGAAACAATAAAACAGGTCACGCCGTCTGAAACAAATTATTTGTGCATCTTCAATGAGATTTGTTGTTTAACGTAATAGACTAAACTAAAAAAACTTAGTTAATTATTATTTGTATTTATACAAGCTTTTCCATTACAATTGTTTTTGCTTGTACGTTAAAACTAATACAAGCCTATTTTTTGTTGAGGAAAGAGCGGTTAGTTCAACGGTTTTCTAACGTGTACCGAATATGGAAAGATTCATAAAATATTCTCACTAATTATAGAAAAAATAAGTATATACTCGCATTTTCCATGAGAATATATTATAAATCTTTTCATATTCGACTTATTAATGTGTATCTTATGGCATAAATTAGAAAAACCGTTATATAAATACTTACAAATTGTCACGAAACATTTACATTTCCCAACAAACATTTATTTTTGGGACTGATTGATCTGTACGCATTAATTTCAATGTTTTGATGGTAAAGATTGCTATAACTTGTATTTCAAGCCTTTGCCACAAACAAAGAGATTAAGAATATGCAGGTTCAATTGTTATGTGCAACAAAAGTCTTACTTGTGACGGGTCGACCCGTCACAAGCTTACAACGGGTCAAATCTCCCTTACAAAGAGCAAGTGACAAGGCAAGTGGGGGGTTCCATTTGCACCCACCCCAACTTGCTCTTTGTGAGGGGGATTTGACCCGTTATATAAGCTTGCAAAGGGTCGGTCCGTCACAAATGAGAATTTGTGTATGTGCAATGCCATGGGATATAAAATAGAATATACCAAAATGTTGTCAATGATAGTAGTCTAACGAAGAAACCAGAAAGCAGATCCTTGCACGTAACGAAAACGTCAAACCAAATACTCAATCAATCTAGAGCTTTGGCCTTTGGGGATCGAGTTAATCAACTCGGTAACCAGTAAAATCGTCTCTTCTGGAATATCCGTCTTCCAAGAAAAAAACAGATTAAATAACACTCCACATAAAGAAATGGGACAAGCTTTACGTTTAAAGGCAAATTTTAGTTTTAGACGGAGCAAATCATATGTCTGAACAAAGATGGGCTAAAAATCACCTTTTATTTTACAATAAAATGTAAATATTTTCACTAATGTTACCATCACTTCTTTGTTCAATTATTTGATTATTAAAACTATTAAGGAGGTAACAATTTCGGTTTCTTATAATAAGACGGTCTTAAGAAAGGCATACTCCAGTTTAAAAAGGATACACCTCTTAATCAAGAATACGTGCTTACCTCTCTATACTTGCTTTTCTTAGTACCATGTACAAAATAAGTCAGAACAATAATATCATCTAAAACTCGAACAAAACTAATTATCTTTAAAATTATAATAACCGTAATAAAAACACCATATTATCTACCATCACAATTTTAGTGTCAAAGCGATTCAATTTACAGCTCCACGGGGTGTCTGTGTCTAAACAATTTTAAAATACACCTAAATTGGGTCTGAATCTAACGACAACATCGTAATTAACAGGGTAGGATAATGTTAGCAAGATCAGTCAAATTAGACAAATATTCGGATATTGATGTCAAACAATACTTGATATCGATTTTTCAATCTTCTAAAAGGATCTTTTGCGAGCTTGACCATTTTAAACAAATTCGCGGCATTGGAACATTTAAATTAGGAAGTGAAAAATGAAAAGTCAAAATGCCAGTACTCTAGTAATATAATACTAACAATCTCCATGTCCCAAAAAGAACTAGCAATACCATTTACTATTAAAAATGGAGTCCAAAACATAAACTTTTAAACTCACAAGCCAAAATTTACTGTGTTGAAATCTCAACTATGAGTACATCACTCGATCGCCTGAGTTCTACAGATCCTTCACTGTCAAACCTGCGTAAGAAAGGAAGGAAATATCATTAGGCCATAAAATTCTTATAAAACGTTCTGAGATGATGATATAACAACATTAATTTTGTAAATTAGATGCAGAATAACGGTTTGTGTAATTGGGTTAGTCTCATACCACACTGTTGAATGAGAGATTCTTCACAAATTTATTAGATTCTTCAAAAATTTATGAGAAAACTGTTGACCATATAGTATGCGGAATCACCATGTTGCATAATTAGCGAATAAATGAACCGCTATGAGTCGGATGAAACGGAATCATACGCAAAAGATAAAAGAGGGCATAAAAGAACTACCTGGGGGAAGTGATTGCTTCAATTTGTCAGCTTTTTCTAGGTCATGGACACAAAGTGTGTAGAGGTACTTGGAGCAGCGAACCTTGAACTTGACCATATCCTTGCTCTTCTTGATGTTGACGGATCGTGCATCCTTTCTCCTAGCCGTCAGAAGAAAGTCCTTGATTTCATGAATTTGCTTCGGCTGCCAAAGAACATTACGGATTCAGATTGACAGTACAATGTTGGACACAATAACAAAAACTATAACATCGGTGTAAGAGACCAAGGTTAAGAGAATTTAAGTGCGGGACAAAATTCAAGAATGATGAGAGAATTAACAGAAGCATAATACGAAGTACTAAATAAGATTAATACGCTTGAAACAAGAGGAGAATGCAAATTCAATTCACCATTCATGCCTATAGCGCGCATCACCATCATTACATAGCCACATATGAGAGATTAATACGCTTAATAATATAATAGTAAACAAGATTGATACACTAAATAATAGAGTAGTAAATAAGATTAATACGCTTTAAATAATATACCCACATATGAGAAAATAGAGAATAATTGCCATAGGCTCTCCCTAAACAATTTCTTATGTAGAGATTGATATTGCGTCGGCTCATACTCAGCGCCCATTGTTGAGGGAAACACTGGTAATCAGTATATTCGACGCATAATTTGAAGTAGTATCATAAGAACTAAGAGCAAATGCTTTAAGACTAGTATACCGTTCAATGAAATAACTCATATTTTGTAGTTATAGAAAACTAAGTGTAAAAGTTGACAATGAACAGAGGGGCGGGAAACATTGATAATCAAAAGCAAGCTCATAAATATAAAACATATTTTCAAAGGGACGGCATATCAGATGTCAATTCAACATTCATGTTTTTATCAGGCATCACTGTTATATACCCAATTCCTTCACTGTTATATACCGACATATGCGAAAATAAAGAGTAATTGCCATAGGCTCTCTCCAAACAGTTTCATATGTAGAGATTGATATTGCGTCGGCTCATACTCAGCATCCATTGTAAAGGGCCACTGGTAATCAGTATATTCGACGCATGAGATTCAGCCACATTCATTCAACCCATTCACAAAGAATCATCAGACCCCAAAAGATGTCCTTAATGCTCAAAACACTAATACATGCACTTCTAAGCAAGCTTACTAAACTGATCAATGAATAAAGCATTTACCCTAAACTCTTTTCCTTGAGGGCTCAAATATAAACCTAAAAACAATTCATGAACAAAATTATCATGAGAGACTAGGGCCAACAACGATTAACAGCAGAAACCAGCCGCAGAACTACATTTGCATTAAAAAAATATGCCTTCGAATTCAATTTGACCCAAAAATAAACTAAACAAAAATTATGAAGCTTGCATCATTAGTATTATGAGAGAAATGCTTTTTTATACTAGTGTGGAGCAATATGTTAAAAGTGTGGAGCACATTCAAATATAATACATAAACTTAAAGAGATTTAAACCATGTCTTGACATAAAGACACCGAAAATTCTACATCAGCTCAGCTTTCATGAATTTATAAGGCGTCACCATCATTACATACCCAATTCCCCAATAGGGTTTTTCTAACGTATAACCTAAATGTGGCAAGACTGTTGGGATATCTTACCTTAATTATTGTAAAAATGTGTTTATAATTGAATATCTCACGAGAATATTGGAATCTGGGGATTATTTCTACATTTAGGTTGTCAATGTGTAACCTTAGGGCAACCGTTTAAAAAACGATAAAAATTAACACTCTTAAGATAATGTACCCACATATGAGAAAATAGAGAGTAATTGCCATAGGCTCTCCCTAAACAGTTTCATATATAGGGATTACTATTGCGTCGGCTCATACTCAGCGCCCATTAATGAGGATAACACTGGTAATCAGTATATTCGACGCACAAGTTCTGTCACATACCTACTCAGCCCATTCATCAACCCCATAAGCAGCTAAAAAATACACTAATACTATGCATTGGTGAGGGTAACAGTAGTAATCAGCATATTCAACACACGACATCAGTCACATACCTATTCAGCCAATTCATCAACCCTTATACACAGCTACAATAACACTGATACTAAGCATTGGTGAGGGCAACACTAGTAATCAGCGTATTCGACACACGAGATAGGTCAAATACCTATTCAGCCCATTCATCAGCCCCATACACAGCTACAATAACACTGACACTATGCATTGGTGAGGGTAATACTAGTAATCAGTATATTCGACGGTAGGATCAGTCGAATATCGATTCAGCCCATGTGTCAGCCCATAAAAGCTATGGGAACACTAATACTATGCATTGTTGGTGCTCCATTATCAATTATCCTGATTCTTTTCAATGCATTTTCAACTTTCCCCAATTAACCCTGCTAGTAATAAATTATCGGTAGCTCACCGTCACAATCATTTGTTTAACTTTGATTAAAATACCGCTCACATAAAATAAAAAAGTAAACAAATGATCGGGACGGAGGGAGAAATTAACATTAGATTATCCACAAAAACCCAGATCCAAATATACACATATATCATGAATGCAATTAAAAATTACACAAATCTAATCAGATCAAATCAAATCATAACCTAAAATATGAACTTTATTTATGAACATTCAACATACAATCAGCAACTAGAAAATTAAAACTTTCCCACATTATCAAATGAATCAATAATCAATAATTACTATGATTAACAGTTTCAAACAAATTATCACAAGAATAACAATTAATATTGAAATACTAATTAAAATGAAAAAATTACGAGTAAATGTACCATTTTGGATGTGGGAGTGTTGAAGAAATTTCCTCAAATTTCCGGCGGGTGAATTTAGTAATGGTATGATTTGGGATGATTTATAAAGAAACCCTAATTGCATAAACCCTAATTTGTAATTGGATTCTAGATTTCAGATCACAATGTTTGGGCTTTTGTTGTTGTTGCATTAAGTTATCAACTTTCTAATTTGGGCTATTTTCTACTAATGGGTCAATAATCTTGTTATGGATGACCCAGCACGCGTCAGTTTATTAAGAAACCGTCTCACATTAAGTTATTGCGATAAATAATCACATAATCCAACAACACTATTATATAAATTAATTAAAGGGGAAACGAAAATTACGAAATAAATAAGATAATTCTGGCAAATACTCCCTCACCTCCAAACAAAGGTAAATTCACTTTTTTTAAGTCAAAATTTGAAAACTCTGATCAGGAATATCGTTCAAGCCTTCAAGGTATGAAATTATAAAAGACTAAATTTATATATGTAAATTTGTTATGGGGAAATACTCATAATTTTTTTAAAAATAAATAAATAAAATCTCATATAGATGACGAAAAATACGGTTAAAGTATCACCTCGAAACCCTCCCAGAGCTAGTGTTATTTTTACTTTGGATGGGAAGGAGTGGTTGTGGAGCTAGGGATTAAGTAAACTATAGACTTGTCAAATGAGTTGGGCGGATCGGGTCAAGATACAATGTCGAGTCGACTACGGGTTGGGTCAGACAAGTTATAAGTTGGGGTCAGAATACGGGTCAAATAGTTTCCAACTCCTTTTTTTTTGCTTATCGAAAAATGTTTTAAACAATTAGGCATATTTAATAGCAATATATATAACCATATTAATTGGTTACATTTATTATATTAATACAAATTATACACTTACAGAAATCAAGTTATTTTAATAATTATTTTATTATTAAAATGATATAAGTTAATTTTTTAAGTAATTTGTAATTTAAAGTTAATTCTAAAACTAATTACATTTTAGTTATTATTTCAAATATAATATATAAATATTTATATATTAATAAAATTCCTAATTTATCTTTGACCAAATAACGCGGCGCGGACGGGTTTGGTTTCAACCCTGAGTTTACTGGTCATTTCGAGTTTGGGTTGAACTAGTCAAGTTCCTAATTTTAGGTCTTTAACGCTAAGCATGGGTTGGGCTGGTGGGGTTTACGGCCAGGTCAGAATTTGACTAGTTCAGCCTCAAGGGCCAAGCATCTTGTTATCGGAATTTATGCTTATAAGTTATAATAATTATGGGGTACACCTCTGTTTTTCTTACTGCAGCCACTAAATAACGAAATACCATATTCATTTTCTTTTTTTCACTTCCTTTATCATATACACATAGTTATTAGCTCCATATGGTTTGCAGAAAAACAACAATTCTATCGCCGTTCACAAACAATTTTGGTTTCACAGTCATTTATTTATCTTACTACGGAGTATAATATACGCAGTTGCTAAATCCTACACACAATTTTACTTAATACTACACAATTTGTCACCTTCTTCCATTAATACTCTTTCCTTGAAAAATAAAAATAAAAAATCCCTCCCCTCACTAGCTCCATAGGCCACGGCCCATATGCAAGCTAAGGATCCGAACCGCCGTCGCCGTCACCATCTAGAAGCCGCCGCCGTCACCAACCAGATGCCGCCGCCGTCCAAGTCGGAAAAAATCGTTGAAACCTCACCATTTACAAATGTTCCCAAATCGCAACCTACCATTCACGACTATTTTACCGTATCCAACACATTTTGCCTTTATTTTCCGTCAATACCCTTCAATACCCCATTCTCACCGGTCACCATTCACGACCACCACCAGTAACCACACATCCACCAGCACCATAACCTACCCCCAGCCACAACGACCACCCTACGCCGCTGACCAACCAACGGCTTCGTCGAACCATCCCTTCCCTAATCTTAAAGGGTTTTTGATTACTCAGCACCCTCCGTCGCCATCAACTCTCCATCGTTGTCGACCCTCCGTCGCCGACAACCCAATTCTCTTCCCCCACCCTTCGTCGTCGGTCAGTTGCGCTAAGATTTGATTACGTTTTGGGATTTATTTATGGGTTTTTGATAAATCAATCGTTCAACACCCTCTTTTGTCGTCGCCGACGGATTTGGAGCGGTGGACATCGGCGCAATTGATACAGGAGTAGAGTACGTCGAACGTCGGAGCAGATTTGGGATGATAGGTTTTTTTCTGATGGTGTTTTTGGGGCTTCTTCCTCTCAATTTGGGGTAAAAAGTGAAAGGGGTAAAATCGGGCAGTAGGTTTTGCTTGCGACATATCGGATCTTGCGACGGGTATTTTGTGAGAGGAAATGAGTAGAAGGGACAAGGTGGGCACCCCCCATGTGCTTCTCCACTTACCCTTGATGGTATTTTGTGAGAGAATATGGTATCCGTCTTAAGCTTATAAATGAGAATTTGTGAAAATCGGGAAAGGAGCACAAATGTGTTGGAATCAGTAAAATGTTGTGTTGGATTTAGCATATCCCATAATATAACGGCTCAATGGATATGTGCCTGAAGATTATGCATTTTTCAAGAAGGCCCGTTATGTAAATAAGTAAATTAATTAATGTTAGAAAATTACTTGTCCACTTTACTTTGTTGTTAGTTATTTAATTATTAATTTTTTGTTTATTATTATTTATTATGTTAACTACCGTTGGTAAAATAAGTTCATACATTGTCTAGGACGATTATCTTGTCAATTTTTGTGAAGCAATAATACTTTTGCGAAAACAACGCACATTACTCAATCTTACCCATCTACCAGTAATCTTTCAATTAATGGACTATACCACTAGTTATACCAGTTGTACAGTGTAGAATTTGAGTTTTATAATAAAGTATCCGAGTTTTATTTTGAAAAATATGAGCTTTATTAGAAATTATCCGAGCTCATACATCTATACAATAATATAAAAAGCCTAGATTGAGCAATTATTGAAACGACACGTGGCAATCCCTCCTTCATTTGTAAGATATTATTTGTTATACTTCCAACCTCTAAATCACATAGTATACTCTCTTAGAATTTTTGTACTTTCCATCTTCCCTCTTTAATGACACTTAAATTCTCGTGATTTATGTCCATTAATTAGTAATATTCCATTTTTAAGTTTTTCAACCCATTCACCTACCTTTCTATGCACATATATAATTAAGTTGTAAAGAGAAAAATCAAATTAGTCACTACATTTTCATTCTTTTTGCAAATGGTTATTATTCCAATTTTCCTTTTTGATATGATAATTTATTAATGTTTTTGTGTAATATTGGTAGTTATGTTTTGTCATCATAATCTTTGTATTGGTGCCCCATTTTATCGTTATTTTCATTAGTTTTTTAATTATCTATATATACGCGTATTTTACATCAATATAGTATTTCTTTCGTAGAATGTTCCTTATATTTCATCACAAGACATATGAGCTCATTACATATGATCTTAACTATATCATGTACTTTTTGCTTTTACAGCTACTAAGGAGCAAACGGGTTGTGGATGAAACAAATTCCAATTTAACACTGATATATAATATAATTATGAATTTAAAAGTTATCAATTGGGTATGATATCATTGACATAGAAGCCATGAATCAATGTCTTTTGGAAGGGCAATTTGAAGGTGATACTGGTATCAAGGGATCTTAAGACTCTAGGGTATGTAATACTTTGTGCCCCACATCAATTTCTTACAATATAGTTAAACTATACCAAGCTCGGTTCTATCCATCAATGTGCCCCACAAACTCACATCAATTTCAACAGTTCACTTTGTTGTGATAATACTTTTTAACTTGCCCTATTTATTTTTTTAACTTCGTTATACTTTGTAAGATGTATTTTTTTAATTTAAAATGGTGAGATTTTGTATATACGACGGTGTTAATGTGAGGCTCAACTTGGACTCTCACGACAATGCATGCAAAAAATTAAGGGACAATATGTATATATGAATATAAAATAATTAGATTTCGGGATAAACATTTATTTTTTAACCATAAAGTTAAGTTTCAGTTGGTTTAACCATAAAAATTAAGGGACAATATGTATATATGAATATACAACTAGTTTTGTGACCCGTGAAATTCACGGGACTTTGTAGTTTGTAGGAGCCCTTGATAAATGTGTTGGCTCGTAAAACATCTTCCTATGTGGCTAAAACACAACTTTACTATTTTCTTTGTGTCTTCCTTTTTGTTTTTTTTCCTTTGTCATGCGACCTTTACGAGGATAAAGATTCTTTCTATTTCTTTTGTCTTTATTACCTATCCAACAATCATATAATAATGATTTTTATTATATACCAATTATATGTTTATTGTCATACAGATATTTAAAGTCATTATTGTTTAATGTCACCGTCCGTTAAAAAGAAATGGAGGAGGATATTGACTCCCTCTATGATTAATAACATTACATAATTGCTAAATCCCGCGCACTGTTTTACTTAATCTTGCGCACTTTGTCTCTTCATTACATCAGTACCTTTTATGTATAAAAAAAATTAAACACAAATCCTTCATCTTCCTCTCCCTTCCCGACCACCCATCCTCCAGCCCCAACCACACATTCCCTAGCCCCGACGACCACCCAACGTCGTCAACCTTACCTTGGCTGTCGACCATCCTCATCCCTTCCATGGCGTCGTCAAATCATCCCTGCAACGTCGAACAACCAGCCGCGCCGTCGACTTACGCTTTCCCCAACCATGTCGTGGAGCCCCTTATCCCCTTTCCTTTTCTCAACCTCCATCGTCGTCGACCCAATCCCTTTTGTATCCCCCGTAGTCGGTTAGTGGCGGTGCTTGGTGGGACGCGGGTGGTGGGAACCAGAGTTCTATTAGGCCATTAGGGAATTGCTTGGGTTTTGATTAGTTATCTTTTTTTGGGGAGAAATGAGATGGATAATTTCGGAATAAAGAGGAAATAATAATGCGTGGGATTTAGTAAATCCCTAACATTATCATCAACATGTGTTAACAAAATAGGGTAAGCATATTTTAATAACGCTTTGTGTAACAAATCTAGTTGAAATTTTGTATATCTACATAAAAGGCATTACCGATTTATACTATCACGATATGTTGCACTTAACATCCTATTTAAAATTGTAGCTTAATTGTTTCTAAAATGCTGTCGGAATCTAATGTTAACCTAAAAGAACTAAATTACCATGTTCATTTGTCAATCTATCATTTAATTCAAAATACTTTTAACTTATGTCCAATATAATATTTATCAAACATGGCCTAAATCTTCAACTATGTTTCACCATTTTTACATGCAACTTCACTAACTTTCTTACTACATCATCTTCCAATATCAAACCAATTAAAGCATAGTTCTAAATCTAATAAGTTATAATCAATTTATATGTGATAGATCCCTTCCAACATTTTAGTAACACCTCAAGATGATTTAGTACATATCTTTAGTATACTTTCGCATATCACCATTAAAAGAGATCATTTTCAACCCATGTTACTTTGTAGTATGCTACCTTTAATAGATTCTATAAAAAAAATGTAAGGAGTATTTTCATTTATTGGCTTCCCTTACATCAAGCCATCAACTATAGACATACATTGTCAATTCTATCACCCTCAAAAGAGATCCTTTTCAACCCAAAAATGTAAGGAGTATCAACTATTTGCTCCAAGCCTTCCCTCGTATCAGTTATAGGCTTTGCTACCGCAAAATCGAAGCACCTTGTCCCATCATAACCGAACAGCGTAGTTAGCTTTATGAATCGAAAAAAAAAGGTCAAAGAAACTCGGCACCAAACTCCATAATAGTCATATACTCGGAGAATACACTTGAAATACAATAGAAGTCATATAATATTTGAAAATTTGAAAATTCATTATAAAAAACCTCAAAAAAGACTAAAAGAGTGAGCACGGAATTTATATTACCTTTTCAAAATAAAATTATGTACCATGTATCACTAATCACTCTTATAAAAGGATTATTGGATATCAAGTTGCATGCGTCCTGCCGTCGCCCTGAATCAAATCAATTGTACAAATTAGTATCGTCTCAAAAGCAAATGACAAATAAAGTACTTCATCAATGAGAGGAATTATACAGAGTAGGGAAGAAAAGATCAGGAGAAAAGCCAAATGGACAAAAAAACAAGGATATACAAAAAAATGATTAAATACATGAAGTTTATCGAGATCACGACAAAAATTAGCGTCTAGTAAACATTGTATGAGTATTTCTTAGGCTTGAAAATGAGTTAAAGGAAACGGATTCTAAAAGGGTGGTTTAATTGGACATAGTAATTGTGTTGAGTTGTTATGTTATGTTACTCATAATAATAAAGAAATTGAGTAAACACATGAATTCTAATAGATAGAAACCGCCAATCAAATTGATTACCAAATAATAAAGAGTAGCTAATCAACTTCTAGGGATGATGGTTGAGGTGTAATAATGAAGCAATGATTCACAATACCTAAGAAGTGTGTTTTTTTGGTTTAAAACTGTAGAAAAAGAAGATCAAAGGGTAGTAAATTAAATGTTCATTTACTCAATAATCTAAATTAGAGAGATTTAGTTTCAAATATGACATTTTGAGGATGTTGGGATGTGCCATGTGGCATTTCAATAGAGACTCAACATGCCCTTTTATAGTATTGTATAGATAATATAAAAAGCCTAGATTGAGCAATTATTGAAGCGACACGTGGCAATCCCTCCTTCATTTGTAAGATATTATTTGTTATACAATATATGAATATGAATATAGTATCACGATAATTAGATTTCGGGATAAACAAGTCAAAGCCCCCACCTGCCTTGCCACTTGCTCTTTATGAGGGACATTTGACCCGTCGCAAGCACTTCGTCACAAGCATGACTTATTTGAAAATTTAGTAGGTAGTTTTTTTTGTTCCAATTACGAAAACAACACACATTACTCAATCTAATCAAAACCAAGTCCAAGTGTCCAACGCACATGATCATCTCTCATCCCTCGTCACAGCTCACAACTTCATAAGTCGCAACGGAATTAATGAGAAATCGCAAATTCTTATTTCAGACGGACTATTTCCGCCTGAAAAATAAGACGAATTATGTTGACACTTTTTGATAAAATGTAACCACAGCTTATATCAACTTGTTTTCAACAGTGGTTACATCTAATTGTAAAGTGATTACAAAATCCCGACTTATTACTTCAGACCAAAATAGTCCGTCTAAAGTAAGACCAACTGGAAATCGCAAATACTTAGAAAAACATAACAATTTTATTATTAGAGTGCTACATACACACATCTAACGATTACATGCATGCACTCTTTAATATTACATACTCAACGTCTAAAACAAACGAAAGGGAAACACAACTTGAAAGTTAAACAACATAACACAGTTACACTGTGTGTAGACGACCAATAACGCCATTGTTATAATGCGATCTAGACCGGGACCGAAGCGTTTTCTCCATTGTTTCCGACCTGCGTACCAAAAAAAAATTATACTAAACATAAGAATTGGATCATGTTCTATGT
>JAIUZE010004572.1:0-23829 GCA_022085475.1 Heliosperma pusillum | reverse complement strand
GCTGGGAGAACTGAGTACTCCCCACTGAGGGGCTTCCGTGTTTATATTTAATGCGGTTGGCAGGTTTGTGATGCATACTTGGGTACATTGACGAGCTAGCGAGCGAAGTATTTACCTTGGACCTATATTCGTTTCTTTAGGATTGTATATTATTATACACTCTTTTATTTCCGTATTTATACGGGAGATATGTCTCCCGTTTTGGATATTTCTTTTGTATAATATTATTTCCTTTTTGTTGAACCTTTCTATTTAAGACACCTTCGTTATGTATTCTCATATTTGATTTAGTTAAATTATTTTTTTTCTTTCCGCAAATTTGAGGGTGTCACAATATGTCTAGTTTTTATATGATTTTACTCCCTACTTTAGCTCTATTTGACACGATTATTGTACTTTAATTAGTATATTTATGAGCTAATTATGTTTTCGAGGTGCCTACGGCTTACGTTAATGGTTGGCTCACTTCCTTACGTACACACGCTTCATGCGCTCGCTCAGTCCCAAGACCCGCACGCTAGCGAGAGGAGACCAAGCCCATCCCTCCCAAAGCCTGTTTATGCAGCTTCTTTGCCCACAAGCACGAAAAGTGTGCATATCCAAGCCCATCCCATCATTTTAAGCAAACACCAAGAACACTAAGCTAGTGTAAGCAAGATGGATCATGATAGGATGATTATGGGAATGAGAAGTCCGAGAATTGTGTAATGGGTTGATGCATAAAATGAAATCACAAAGGAAGCCAAAGATTTGGAGGCTCACAAACTCAACATAGGATGCTCAACTTTGGATTCTTATGATGCTAAATGGTGTGTTTAACTGGAGATTAAAGACGAGTTAAGACAAGACTTTGGATTCCCCAAGCATTTATTCGAGGCCTTTAAGCAAATTAATCCGGATCGGGGTTTGACTCCCCTAGGTTCTTACGTTATGCTCCTATTTTATTATAAATAGGAGGCATAATCCGTCATTAAGGGATCATCTTTTACACATCTTTCTCTCATACTTAGAAATATTTTCCATACATTTTCCTAAGCTTAAGCACACAAATTTTTCTCTTAATTTTCATATTTAGTTTCAATATTGTTAAACATTTGGTTCTCACTTTATTCAAGCATTTGGTTATAATTCAATACAATATTTCCTTGATCATTTGGTTATAGTATTCTTGTTTAAGCTCCAAGTTCTTTTGTTGCAATAATTTCAATCCTAGTTCATTTCATTATTGTAGTTTTCATTATTGTATTTTTAACATTAGCATTGTTTTATTAGTTTAGTATTTGCATTTTACTAGTGTTAGTTATCATTTAGCACTTTTATAACTTATGCTATTTCATTCAACCATGTTGTGATACACGGGACCCGCGATCACGTGCCTCGGCGAAGAGGAGGCGCGATGTGGTGTCGCATTGAATACGCGTTTGTGGAGTCACCACCAACTTTTGTGGGAAGTTGGAATCGTTCGAATACTGCATGCCATGTCAAGACATAAAGCGATGACATGAACACTAAAGAACTCGTCACCTTTAGCATTCTATGTCTAGAATGACTCTCGTGGATACCAATGAACACGAGTGCTCACAGACATCTCGAGCAAGGGGTGAGGGTACGTATTCGGAAGCTCTTTTGATCAAACACCTAATCCCGCCCGCCTCAATAGCGGCCTCTACTAATGGTTAAAGAAACTCTTCTATTATCTTTTTGTTGTTAGTTATATGCATGTTATGCAACATCCAAGTTTTGATCCTAGCATGTGAGTTAAGACTAGTCGGTTGACATGTATTTTAGCAATCAGTTAGGTCAAAGTAAGGTTTAGATTCAATTGACAAGTGAAAAAGCAATAAATCATACAAATATTACAAGAGAATAAATTATAAAAGAATAAATATTACAACGGATTCAAGGTATGTATGTCGGAAATATGTTTGAAATACGAATTTTGAAAGAAAGAAAATAAATAAGAAAACTTAATAATAAAGTTAAACGAATTAGATTAATAGCGATAATACGATTAAAAGTCGATTTATTTAACGAATTAAACTACGTCGAAACGAACCAGGAAGTTCAGAGACATAACACAACCCAGAACAGGCGCATCAGGTGGTGCGTCCTTTGGAAGAGGTGCACCCTTTCCTGCGTCTGTTCGTGAGCTGAATTCTGGCTGTGAAGCCCAATTATTTAGTGTTCGTTTGTATGTTTACGGTTTATTATTGATCTAAAAGTCGAATTGAAGTGTTTTAATAGTTTTTAACTATACTAAACTATATCAAAGACGGATCTAAGGACTAGATATGAACGAATCTAACCTTCTAAGACACGATCTCAAACTAAAGATGATAATATTGACTATTAAGGATCTAAGTCGAGAACTAGATAAATAAATATGAAGTAATGTTAAAAGGTACTTTATGAAAGACTAAAAAAAAGGTTTGAAAACGGTTTTAACATGAATCTGACAGTATACTATACAAAAGTTAAAATAAAGTACAATACGGGATTATTACACCCTCACACTTACATGTTTGACGAAACGACTTAACTAAGTTGTCTTTTAGCGATAGCTCGACTCGATGTAACGAAAATGCCCTCGAAAGAGAAAATTGATTGATTAAAGTTGATTAATTAGGTTGAGTTGGTGTTGGACCGTGTACCGTGTCCTAAATACGTTTTATGTTTTGATGATGACAAGAGTGTTATAATTATTATATAAGTTTGCACGTAATTGTTTGTTAAGTCTTTATAGATTAACGAGGTTACAAATTGCAAAAGTGACGATTTGACAATGCGGTTTGAGTTCGTGATCAAGATAATGAGAGGAACTTACGACTGAAGAATTTTCAAGGAAGATTATTTAGAAGTAAATTTCGTCTCTCCTTTACGATATTTAATAATTGTTTTGAGCCCGTCTTAAGTTATAGTTGTAACTATAACTTGATACACTCATAGTCTAGGTTATAGTCGATTGTACTATAACTTGGGGTGACTATGTAACACGACATTTTCAGGAGAAAGTTTATTTTATATTTTTACAAATAAGAATTTGAATTTTATAAAATACTTAATTTAGTTTGTTTTTATAAAACGGTTTTTATTTGGAGTCAAAATTGTCTTTTCAAATATTTACAAGTGTACAATATCCTAAAGATAATCCTAATTTGTAACAACCTATGAGTTGTAACAATATGTGATTAAATAGGATACTAAGATTTTATTTTAGCTAAAATTGGTTTCATAGTTAGTAATTTGTCTTTGATCCAAATATGCAAAACCTTATCCTATTTTCGGTAAGCATCGCGTGTAAGATATGAAGGTGCAACAATTTGAGTTTGACTCAAGTTGTTTATATGTCCTTCTTACGTAACATGCATGGCTTATGCCTTATGGTAAAGGATAATTTTTAGTGTTTCAAATCCTACTCAAACTCTAAGATACACACATTGACTGTTTGGTAAGACAAAATTTCTTAAGGGTTTCTTTATGATAAGAATTGTTCTTCACTTGTGCTTTGTAGAAACCTTGAACAACAAGAATTCCTATTTATCTTTTAGTATAAATAGAAGGTGTTATCAACACTATCAAATAACTTTCCCAAACATATAATTTGTGAGCATAATTTTGTCAACGTTTTAAAAGAGCTTTTATTTGCAAAATTATTTTTTTGTTGGAAAGTCGTGTTACTCAAGTCAACACTTGTTCAAGTATCGTTCGGAGAATAGTGGTCATAGATTTATCTCTTATTCGTTCAATTGTGTGAACAATTTTTGAGATACTCTTATTACGTTTCTTTGTAACGAGAGGAAGTCGAGTGTTTAACGATACTCATTATTACAACTATAGTTAGTTGTAAAAGGGTTGATTATTTTGTAATCCGGGGAAAGGTACTAAAATAATTAATCGAGAATAGTGGACGTAGGCTTCAGGGTGTAAAGCTGAACCACTTCAAAATTCCGTTGTGCATATTTACTTATCGTTTTTATTGTTTTTAGTATTGTGTGATATTTGTATTATTTGAATTTAATCAATAAATTCAAAAATATAAATGTCATTCGATCAAAGTCGAAAAAGTGGTAATTACTCAATTCACCCCCCCCCCCCCCCTCTTGAGTATTTCCAAGGGATCCATAGACTCTTCAATTGGTATCAGAGCATCGTTCTCTTGATTGCCTAACATCAAAAGAGACTGATCCGTCTTTATTTTTGTTAAGTCTTTTATTTTTATTTATTTTTCAAAAATATTTTCTTTTCTATGGATTCCAAATATATTAAGTGTCCCGTCTTTGATGGGAAAAATTATGGACTTTGGAAAAATATGATGAGTCATTAAATTAAGGGTCATGATTGGGAATGCTGGAAAATTATTCAAAAAGGTCCTATAAAATTTTTAGTATCTTCCGTTGAAGGCATCGCCCATGAAAAGAACGAGGATGACTATACCGAGGCTGAGTACAAGAAAGCTGAGAAAATTCAAAAGCTATGAGTCTTTTGCAAAATGGCATAACTAACACTGAATTTGATCGCTTTTCTTCATGTACGACTGCCAAGGAAATATGGGATAGTCTTGAACTAGCTTATGAAGGTACATCTCTTGTGAAAAAGCACAGAGTAGACTTGCTTATTCAACAATATGAATTGTTCTCTATGGAGGATGATGAAAGCATAAATAGCACGTCTGCTCGCTTTTCCAATATTACCAATGACCTCAGAAATCTTGGTAGGATATTTGAGTCCGAGGATATTGTCAGAAAAATCTTGAGGAGCTTAACTAAAAGGTGGCAACCCAAGGTCATTGCAATTGAAGAAGCTAAAGATCTATCCTCACTCTCTTATCAGGAATTGCTTGGCTCACTTATGGCTCATGAACTTACTCTTAATAAGCATTGTTGGACCAATTTTATAGTTTTGATAATGACACGTGTTTACGTAGTAATGTGCTTTACTTAATATATCATATGCGTGTAATTGTGTGCTTTAGTCTTATTATAGCTAGCAACAATTATGAGAAGAAATATCAAAGTTATGAGAACTTCAGGCATAACTTTGACAAAGACTGTGAGACAAAGTTATAACAACTTCAGGAATAACTTTGGAAGTTTACATGGAAGTTATAGCTACCCAGTCATAACTTTAAAGAAAATCGCTTCAAGCAAAATCTACCTCAAATAACACAAGACTCAAGATGGAGGGTCTTTGTGATCAAGATGAAGAGATGATCCGTATACTGAAGAACTTTGTGAAGCTTAGATAGTATAGGTCGTCATTCGGTAACTATTCCATTCGAGAGATTTTATGTTCAAAGTTATAGCTTTAGCCTATAACTTTGGATGATAAATGTTGATGCATGATTTTGGAAATAAAATGTTTTAAATGTTTTCAAAAGTGAAAGAGTATTTTTATATTTATCAAAAGTTTTATTAAAGAATATATTTATGAGATTCTATGGGTTAGTAATACAACTTATGGGTTGTCATGCTACCTAGGGTTTCTAATATATTCTATATCAATTTGTTGTTAACCTAATAAGCCCACCTAGGGTTTCGTGAAAACCTAGGATTGTGCCTCCTAGGGTTGCGTGCCTCCTAGGGTTTCGTGAGCTAGGGTATTTCGGCCTAACTAGGTTGTTTCCCTTGTTTACCTAATCTAGGATTCTACTATATCTTTACAACAATATTTTTAGATATTAAAGATAAATATATTTCTATAAGATAAACCAAATAATATTTTGAGATAAAGATATTTCTAAAAGATAAGCTGTAACAACCCGAAAAGTACCCAATTTTTCTAGTAAAATATCTTACGAGTACTTTTCAGCAAAACTTGAGTTTTAAAATAGAATTTATTGTTACGAGTCGTATTTTGAAATTCCGAGTTCGTATTTGGAATTTTTGAGAGATTCCATGGGAATCCCGTTTTTCAGTCAACTTTGACTTTCGTTGACTTTTTCCCGACTCGCCTTGTAAGTTTGAAGACCGAAATTTTATTTAAAAAAATATATTTTTAATTTATTTTTATTTAGATTTATTGGAATTTATGATAATTTAATAAAATTATTTTGAATTTATTCGGAATTTATAATAAGGTTTTACGGTTTAAACCCGAGCATCATTTAACTATTCCCGAGTCATCTAAAATCCAGAAACAAACCCGAAACCCGACTTTGGCATGAGTCACACGCACATGTCATCCTTTTCCACTCACTTTTGGATATTTTCATTATTTTGATTAATCTAATAATAATATCTTAGATATTTGTTACTTTATCGATCCGTCAACGGAAATTACGCAAATCGTTTACAAAACAGACCCGACAAGCACCATATCACACGGCACTTCCTCCTCTCTTAGGCCTTGATATTTTCATTTCTTTTGATTACAATAACATAATATCTTGATAATTAGTTTAATTAACTTAATCTCTAATTATATTTAATCAATTACCGTAATATAATTATTAAACCCGAGTCAATTCCGTAATAACAATTTCAAAACCCGACTCATTATTTCTTCTATAACTACACGGCTCACACACCCCACTTTACCCACTAACAACTTTTCATTTTACAATAAATCAAATTAAGATCTAATTAATCGTTCTTCATCGTTCTTCATTCGTTCTTCGTCGTTTTTCATTCGTTCTTCGTCGTTCTTGAGCAAAATCATCATAAAACCTTCATTTCTTATTCAAATCCGTCCTAATTTATATTTCTAGAATCTCCTCTTCGCTCTCCATCTTCAAGTACGGTTTATTTTCAATTCCGACAAAATCGTTTTCAACACTTTAATTTGGAAAATCAAGTTTTAATTCTAATAATATTATTCTTGTCATTTCTTATAGGGGAAGATTTTGAAGACGAGTTTGGTGACTCGTATATATTAGGGGAAGATTAAAAGACGGGTTTCTTAGTTTATACTTCTTATTTTGGTGCTAATTGATTTTTCTAGCTAAGGTAACGATTCCGAGTTACTCGACGAATTAATGTTACATAGCTTTTGTTTCTTTTGTTTTTGGTTCATCTTTCGTTTTTGTTCATGTTATTATGATTTATGGATTTTTACTAGTAACATGATAAGTGGTTATGATTTTCATGTTGTATGGTATTTTTTAATATGTTGGTGTTCTTGACATATTTAATGATTTGTTCATAATCATGATTTTTATATGTATGATGGTTAAATTGGTTGTTAAAATGGTTGTTTGTTAATTAAAAACATGTTGGAATTAATTTGGTGTTTGATGTTGGTGGAACCGTGGGGTATGGCTGAAAAACCAGCCCAAACCAGCCCAAAACCAGGTCGGTTCAGGCCGGTTCAGGCCGGTCCAGCCCGGTCTGGATCTGGTCCGGTTATGGTCCTTGGGTCTTGTGTCGATACTTAATTGTTTTGTTGTTGTTTTGACGGGTTTTAAATAGGTTAAGCATGCGGGAAAATATTTAGAAACGGTTTTAGAATTTTTAATAAAAACAGCCCAAACCAGGCCCGTGGGCCCAGTCCAGGCCCATGTGAAGTCCGGCCAAATCAGGCCGTGGGTCCCTCCCTTGGTCTTGTGACGGTTTTTGAGTTATTGCCATTTTATCGTGTTTTGTAATATTTAACAAGTGGGAAATGTTAATAAGTAAAATATTTAATTAAAAAGGTTTTTCATAAAATTATTATTTCTCACATGTTAGAAATTATAATACGAGATTATAGTTAAATTTAATATCCTTTAAGTCAAGCGGGTTTTTAGTAAGATTTAATAATTCACATGTTAGAAGTTTAAATAAAATAACATGTAATGAATATGTTGATTTTATGTCTATGTGATAAAGACTCTGTTTCTAGCCGGTTTGACCAAACGGGTTTGGTCAAACTAAGATCTAGTCAGCCCCGTTTTGACAGATGACCCGTCGCGGGACTCGGGTCGGGGATTTGTCTTCAAGTAAGGTTTTATTTAATTATTGAATTAGCCTTAGTAGATATGAGGCGATATGATATTTGATTATGATTTATATGCAATTAGTCACATGATAGGATGTTTTTCCCGTGACTGTTTGATTAGATGGTTGGTGTCGTGTTGACTAAGTACCCATAGAGAATTATGAGTATATGGCGTCTTGACCATTCTAATTCTAAATGAGTATCTTGGACCATGACATTAATAGGCCCGTACTATCTTTAACGAGTATATAGTTCATGGTTGATAGCTTTTGTGTCACTGGCTTGGGCATTTGATTACCAAGCCGGGGGCATGGCTGCCCTAATTGCTCTCACTTTGGGAATGGAGCCAGACGTAAGTACTAGCCATCTTGTTAGGGGGTCGCCGAGTAGTTTCTCATGTACTGTTTAGAAGGAAAGGGAATGGGTTAGCTGTTGTCGCTAGGTATACAGTATAGGGCTTAGGATGTTTTCCCTACCTTGTGGTTGTTATAGACTCGAGTTACAGAAGTCGACTAGACCGTGCATAAGAAATTTTATTGCTGTTTCTAGCGGATTGGTCTTTCAGTTTGTATGAATTCTATGAATCTTAGAAGGTGGTGAGATGGCAAGCCGGCTAAGGTATAGAGTTGTACTTACCGGATGGTAATGAGTCACATGATTATGTTTGATTAGGGTTTGAGTGTATCAGGGCCATGTTACATGGTAACCGCTGAGCCAGCATACCAGCTTCCATACCTCGGGTTATATTTTATTATCGGATTCACATGATAGCTTTCATATGCTAGGTTATATGTTAGTTATTTGTTCATAACATGAAAAGCATATCATATATGTTAAGGTTTTGTATTTTCCATATACATTGCTTTTATGTTATTCATGTTTAATTAAACTCGACATTTCGTGGCTGGGAGAACTCGGAGTTACTCCCCACTGACTGTGGCTTCCGTGTTTATATTTAATGCGGTTGGCAGGTTTGTGATGCATACATTGGGTACATTGACGAGCTAGCGAGCGAAGTATTTACCTTGGACCTATATTCGGTTCTTAGATTGTATATTATTATACACTCTTTTATTTCCGTATTTATACGGGAGATATGTCTCCCGTCTTGTATAATTCTTATGTATAATATTATTTTCCTTTTTGTTATGAACCTTTTTATTTATGACACCTTTGTTTATTTATTTAAATTATTTTTTTCTTTCCGCAAATTTGAGGGTGTCACACCCACTCCTTTCTTGTCTAAGGTTGGTTGTCTCGCTATTAGTTTGGGTGCTAGAAGGTTGAGGTTTATCGGGTTTTTTTATGAAAATCATTTTTACTCGGGAGCCAGGACTTCTTACCTCGTGTACTCTTTCTCAGATACATTCAAACCCGCAAAATGTCTATGTCCGTCTTTGTACCTTGCTGAATTGTGGTTGTGAAACTCACAACCATTCGCGGTCAAAATGTTCCAAAGTATCAGCCATTTACCATCAAAATCGAAATGCTTGTTTTGCACGGCTCGAATACGAAATTTGCACTCACATTTACTTCAACTAGCATTATTCGTAGGATTGTCGGGATCAAACTTTTGTGTGGGTCTCTCGTACCATGCACACCGAAAGTATAAAGACAACAACTCGAGTCGGGTTGGCTACAATTTTGTGCTTTATTAGTTGTTTTCACGAAATCAAACCCTTTCTCAAAGAGCCAATCAAATGCTACGTCACGAGTTTCAAAGCTTACATTCGTCACGAATAAAGGGTTCAAATCAACCTCATCACTACCAAATGTGTGAGTGTGTGAGTGTGTGTGTGTGAGTGTGTGTGTGTGAGTGTGTGTGTGAGTGTGTCAAATTCAAGCTGGTACTCAAGACATCTAGTTATCAAGCTATCACAGAGATAGATCTGTGGTATTAAATCTCAGTTTGAGACTTAAATCATCTTGGTCGTTGAACCATAAATGCTGCATTTAGACCCTCATAACATAGTTGAGGACTTGCAGTAGCATTTAAATTATTGAAAGCTCGGTCGCAGTATGGGGGCTTGTAACCCAAATTTACTGCCACTAATAAAACTACGTCGCTTGCCTCTTCCATGTTTTCCTCACTACTTCATTACGAGGAAGGGCAAGCAAGGTTGGGGAAAACGAAAAAAAATATAGAATACGTTGATGTAAACATTTTTACCAAATACAGGTATCGGATGTAATAGGCATTGTCTTGACTTCACAGGACAACAAAAATTTGGAAAAAAAAAAACTTAATTAGCATGCTATTCCAATTTCCAACATCTTTGTTCATGCATTACTATTTTTCCTTGACGCAAGTAAGAAACTAAGACCCTAAATGAATAGTTCGAGTATAATATATACAGGGGAGAGGTCATAAACAGGCAAGCCGGTTGAACAAACTACGAAAAGGAAAAGGAAGAAAACAAAGATAGCTGAGTCATGGACTTACGGCAATTTTCACAGAATAGCTGTATCCGATATCTTACGCCGTCTTGTCAAATGGATGCAGCCGGTAACACAGGTGACACAGAAATTGTCATACATTGTGAGTATAGACTATAGAGCGCAAGCATCCAGATTTCTTAACAACTTCACCCTAGTGCATCAAAGACTTCAACCTGTGAGATTGTATTACGCCCCTTCTGGTAAACCCAGAAAAACACTCTTATGTCAGTGTAGTATTCTCTCACGTATACTGTGTGGAAAATCAAACATATTTAACTCAAGTGAATGGAGGGAATATAAAACAGAGCTTGTATATAATATTATAATATAATTGATGGTAGAGTAATCAATAAAAGTGGAGAGTAATTCAAGTAGCTGACCTGGAGTAATGAACGACCACCCACCAGCATATGCTCACGCACAGAGATGAAAATGACATTCAAGATCAGGAACTTGCAACGGAACCAGACAGGAACAATGGATGCCATCTAAGAATGCATACTGTCTCTTCTTTAACCTCTTAGGGTCTAGACCCAAAACAGAGCCGCGTACTCCACAGTTGGTAATAGCATGGTCAAAAGCGCCTATGCTTTTTAATAGCACACAACCTGTGAACAAACCACTCTCGAAATCTGAGAAATAAGTAACAGGAAAACAATATGCCTGAACCAAGTATTCTATCACTTGAGAGGTAGCTTATTACTCTGTAGGAGGTAGAGACAAGAAAGGTTAACTAGTATAGAAATTAATTCACCTATGGAAAGAAGTGATTGGCTTCGTTCAGGATGTCTGGAATTGATCCTCAGATAAGAGAGAATCTTTTGCTATCAATGAAGCGAAGTTACAATTCTACATATGTAAAGGACATAGAGCCGGTCGAAAAAGAAAAAATAAATAACGAGTATGTTACTCATATACATATAAAAGGATCCTCAGAACATGCCTATGGAGTCGCACTCTTTAGCTCACGCTCCAAGCGTATGGCACTAGATAACTAGATCAATGCCAACTTGCCAAGGAGAAAGGTAAAACAAGGAAAGAACAGAAAATATGGGGACGGTGACTTAGATTGGTCGCACTTTTGCAACTGATCACTGGCTTTCAGCCTCTCTATACAGGTTGTTTACCCCAAGAACTTACGAACATCAATGTTATATCTGAAAACTAACCAGCAAATAGGGAAGGAAGATGCATCAAATGGAAACATCTCCGCTTACTTACAAAGACAAAGTGAATGCACAAAGACTAGATTACTAGAATAATCCTCTTTTAGTCTTTGACTCTTTTCACATATTCCAATCTGCAGTAGTAGTTTAATCATAGATACAGTTCCAAATTTATTTTCTTAACAGAGAGAAATTTAATAATCCAACCGAGTCAACTGAAGAGCTAATATGCCCTATAAATACATATTTACTTCTAACTGTGTGGTATTACATGTACTGCTCTTCTTTGAGCAAACTATAAAAGTCTAGATTTCCAGTAAAAATTGTGGCTTCACCTTCTAAGACGATGACAAACACATTACTCCAATGCCTCAATGACTCCAGCATGTGGCAAGGTAAGGAAGTTGGATGTAGGCAACCTCGTCCTTGTGTTGTTTCAAGGTGACACAATAAAAAAGCATCATAAATGCATTGACACTCTACAACTTCACTATGCAAGAAGCTAGAGAGTTTAGGGACGTACCTTTATTTAATCAGTTTACAACTACTTTACAAAGCAAGAATAACAGTGAGCCTGTTTTATGACAATTAAACAAAAAAAAGCAACAAAGAACTAGTGCCCCCATTGAAGAGACCAGCAAATGCAAATGTTGAAATCAGAACAATAAAATCAGTTAGAATCATAGAGCAGACAAACATGTCAGACAAAAACAACTGTAGGCATCAGATTTTGAAGTAAGAATGCAAAGAATAATCATTTGTATGGTATTCGACTATGGTAAATAAGCTGAATCAGTGGGTAATTGGTATATACACAGCAGGCCTTGCAAATAAAATGCTTCCATATCTAAAATCTTAGAAAGAACATATACAAAGACAGTAGGAACCCAATTGGGTCAAGTCAATAGACTACTATGACTTTTCAAATAGAAAAAATTATAAGAGTAGATGGAGCATGAATTGTCTTTGAACCTTTACAAAAACACAAACAAGCTACTGAACCTTGGATATCTCATGCCATCACTGGCGGTTGTAAGACTTTTGCCCCTTTAAGCACACGCTACTTTTCCAAAAGAGTATGATCACCATGAAAGCTCTAACCATCACTCTGATCCGGAAACGTGACACATTTGAAGACTTTACACTTTGAGCACAAGACATAACCGCACTGCAATCAATAGTTTAAATTCCTATGTTACATACATACATGGAACTCTCAAGGAGACAAGATGCATAGACTACAGACTACTCATATACACCTAGGCCACAATGGCTCCCGCCTGTAGGCTGTAGCAAGGTGAAGGAAGGTCCAACGCACACAGCCTTACTGCTGTACTTTTGACGGATGGTGTTTCATTATGACACCATTTAAATCTTTAATCCCCCCACCCATGCAAAGACGCTAAATGAAACTTCCAAAAAGAGGGTAAAATGTAAGCTTCAGACTGAGGGATGTGAAACCTTAGTTTACAAGGCACACCGCTCACCAATGTGACGATGCAGAAGACGCAAGGCGAATATTTAAAAGAGTAAAAGCTAGGGAAAATGTGGCAAAGTGAAAAGCATAATAACAAAACTGAAAAATCAAAATTGCATCGTAAGCATCAGTAGTTTTCTAGTTGCTCCTTATCTACTACAAGGCATACTTAAGGCGCACGTAGGCGTTTTACTAATGCCTCGATTAGGCATTGGGTTAAGCGTGACCGAAGAACTTTTTTAAACCAATTGTAAAACAAAATACGAAGGAAGGCAAAAGCCTTGAATGCTCCAGATAGTGCGATGGACTGATGAAACATAAAACCACTTTTTAGCAGAAAACAAGCAAAAAGTTGTCCACATAAAAGAAAGCCATAACATATTCAACCAGAAAGCAATAGAGATCAGCGAGCCAGATATTAACCAATTTCCAACTTAGTTATAGTCTTCAACTGACTTATAGCACAAGTGTTACCGTAAATAGATAATAGTACTCCATAATATCTATACAGAAACAATATCACAACACGTTTCACAATACAACTATACAAGCCACCTATGGATGCTGAAAGCCCACTAAGAGCCTAACCATGAGTTTGTTCAGCCTATTTACTGTGACATAAATTACTACTTACCGCTTTACATGATGGGCATCGGCGATAAATTTTATTTGTTGATGACTTTACATTAGTTTTCTGTCCATTGCAGAAATCACAAAGCAACCATCCTGTACCTCTGCAGGGCTCACACAGAATTGCAAGTATTTCCTCCTATAAAAACAGAAAAGACCTGGTATAAACATTCAACGTAGTGCATTTACGTAACAGAAAAGAATGCTGGGCCTGAAGCTAAGTACCCTACCATTAAATCGCCTAGTGTTGCTCAAGAATGAAGTCTATAACTGATTACCCCTGCTTAAGAAAAAATGACTAATGGAAGCATCTGCTAACATTTAGGTCTTTAACGCAAAATTCTTCCTTTCATATTATTTCCTTATATAGGTAGGAAACAGTGAGAGTACAGCTTATGTGTGCTTTTGAAACGATTTGAAAGGGATAAATATGAGAAGGAAATGGATACTAAAGCTAACAGATATAACCAGCTGAAAGGTAGGACCGTAGGAGTACTAAGGAGTAGTTCAAGACTTCAACATGGCATCCTCAATAGTCGGACACTCGTTTCATTTTATCAAAACCTGTACAATTGTGATTTACATTTTCCCATAAAGTGGTTACAAAACCCCATCTGAAGCTTCCGATGAAAAGTGGGTATCTGAAACAAGAATTTGTCATCCTAAATATAATCTCGATTGCTATTCTCCTCACTTCATAAATATTCACTATGACACTAATCCAACAAGACATTACTCGACAAATGTACTTCAATGGAAACAACATCACAAACTCGTACGGTCATAACCACGAAACATAACAAGCACATAGTTTAGCAGTAGCATAACAAATTTCCTCAACCACTCAAACAGATACTAATACAAGTATCATGAATTCCAATGTAGAAAACAAAAGAATATCCTTCATTTTTTGCAGATAATATACCTGGGGTTTAACTTGCTGAAGTGATGAGCAAAAGTTGGGCTTTAACACTTTCCTCTCATAAGTTTGCAAAGAAATTGGACATTTTGGCATGAAATTCAACTTCACTGTTGGAATAAAAGCTGCCATTGTTGGTTCTCAATTAACCCCCCAAAAAAAAACCTAAAAATATAACTTTTCAGAACCTTACAAACTCATGGATAATATCATAATAATATCACCCTCAATTTCTGCATTAATTACAATATTGCCACTTGTCACTTTACTTCTACCACACAATTGAAATTATCAACTTATTTCACACTCAACTTCCCTTAATCCTCATTAAATCACACATTATTCCACAATTACATCATTTCCCCTAATTTCACCCCAATTATCTCAGATTACAACCCCTAATTCTCGTTAAATCACAAATTAACCATTAAATTACCCTAATATTCAATGACATCTCAAAAAATTACCGTCATTTTCACCATAATCTGTGTCTTCACCCTCACTTTACCGTACTCAACAAACTCTCTTCGTTTTCTCTCCTCAAAATCAAACATTTGCGACAACAAAACCCTAATTAACTCCCGATTATTTCGCTCCGATCAACTAACGGTCATAATAAACGGGTATTCGGAGCTCCGGATTCCTCTACTGACCGAAATCGCCGCCGCGTACGCGGCATTGCCTGTTGTGTCAGCGGTGGTGGTGATTTGGGGGAATCCGACGACGGCGGCTGACACCCTAACTTCTCTCGCAAGTAATCTCTCGATCCTCTACACCTCAGGTGCACCTGTTACAGTGATCCCTCAAAGATCTAGAAGTTTAAACTCAAGGTTTATTCCTGGCCGTTGGATTAAGACACGTGGCGTGCTGATATGCGATGATGATGTTGATGTGGATGTAAAATCTGTGGGGTTTGCGTTTAAGGTTTGGCAAGTTAATCAGGACCGTTTAATTGGGTTGTTCGCGAGATCGCACGGTCTAGATTTAACGAGTAAGAGTTGGATATATACTGTTCATCCAGATAGGTATTCGATTGTGTTGACCAAGTTTATGATGGTCAATGTAGAGTATTTGTATTTGTATAGTTGTGGGGTTAATGGGTTAAAAGAGGTGTTTGAGAAATTGAGGGGTGTGGTTGATAATATGCATAATTGTGAGGATGTGTTCATGAATTTCGTGGTGGCGGATATGAGCGGTCGAGGTCCGATTTTGGTTGGGGCAGAGCGGGTTAGGGATTGGGGGGACGCGAGGAATGAGGTGGTGGAAGGTAAAAGAGTGAAGGAGGTGGATGCCGGATTAAGCGGTGTTAAAAGAGGTATGGGCGAACATCGGAAGAGGAGAGGGCGTTGTATAACGGAATTTCATAAGATTTTAGGTAGGATGCCTTTAAGATATAGTTATGGAAAGATAGTCGACTCGATTAGTGAACAAGGGTTGTGCGAAAAGAAAGGAAAGGTGGTACCTTGTGACCGACAAGTGTCTATATGAAGGTGTATTTTGATACATATATATATAGAGGCAAGATCCGGTGAGTCCACCTAAATATTTGAGTCCGTGAGTCCAGCTATACAATATCACAGAATATACGAAATAATATCACTGGTTATACTAAACAATATCACGAAAAAAAACAGCAGAAAAGGGTTAAAAATATTTTATGTCATACTACTCGCCGTTGACGACCACTACCCACCCACCAATACCGATGACAATCCAAGCATATAGATGACACAACAAACATTTATCCACCATTGCCATCACCCATTATTTATCCAATGTTTTGTTTACAATCTCCATATTCCTCCACCCATACACATTACTCCTACTCGGAGCTCACACCACCACCAATCACAATAAAAAATTTAATTGTCATCGCTAATTTAGGGGTCTCGTCGTTGATTATGAAGAAGAATGTCGGAGGCAAATATGTTAAGTAAAGAAGAAATAGGATAAAAGATTCTATATACAATAAACTCCAAAAGAAACGCCGATAATAATGACTTTCCGGCATGCAAGGGCGAGAAAATGATGGTGTTTGTCGGACCTTCGATACCGGAATCAATTGGTGTGAAAAAAGTATGAGAAAAAAAAAGTTAGTAATAGTGGGCGAAATTTATGTTCAGTGGTGTGATATTGTACAGTATAACGCGTGATACTGTTTAATATAACTTGTGATATTGTATCCTGGACTCACGGACTCAAAAAGATAGGTGGACTCACATGATCCTAATTCTATATATATATATATATATATAATATATATTATATCTATATATATAATATATATATATATGTGTGTGTATTTGTAGAATTGTAGTAGGTAGCATGCCTCTAACTTATTAGAAATTTGTATGATTTTCATGTAATATGTTCGCAAGTTAAAAGAATATTTTAGCTTGTCATTTTTCTCAATGAGTTTATGATGACAATTGAATTTGTAACCTTCTACATAACTTACGTGTACAACTTGAAATATTTTGGTGAGACATTTTCCGCCAAAGTCAAATACAAACAAAAAAAATTATGGGTGAAATTTTTCCCTCCAAAATGAAATTACCCTTTAAATTAACCATATAAAAGGGAAGTTGATACAGATACACAACGTGTATGAGAATTCTCATACACAACCAATTGAAAATGGACGCGTGTCTAACCATAGTTAATTAAGTTAGATTAGGTTAAGATTAGGTTAGTCATTTAACAAATGTGATTAACATGTTAAGTACACTTAGTTAACTGCATTTATGGTTTTTTTATTTTTTATTTTTTATTTTGTACTTCGTATTTGTCTTACATTTAGTTTTTGTATTATTTATTATAATTAACTTATACCATTTATGTTTTTCGACTAGGTCAATAATTCAATTAATCCAAACCTAATCGAATTGGGTAAAAAAATAATTAAATTCGACTTAGTTAATCAAACTTTGATCCATCGAAATTAAACTTCATGTTCATCAATTGTCGATTTTGTTTATAATCTAATCAAATTTGTATATAGTTTTTATCAATCGTAATTAGTTTTATTGAAATATGATCAATTAAACACTAATTCAGTTCTATTATTTTTCGATTGAAATTCCAAAATAGTCTTCTTTTCATTGAAACTTAATCAGTTAACCCTAATTCAATTCGATTTGGTTTACAATCAAATAACCCTAACTCAATTCTCATATTTATTAGATACTATTAATATTAATTACGTATTTTTATTATTTAAGTTTATTTATGTGTGAAAGTGTTCATTTTTGTCTCTAATTTATAAATTCAGAAAAAAAAAAATTTAAATAAAACATTCACTATTTTTATTTTAGGAAAAGGTATTTTAATAAACAAGTTTTTAAAGTTTAAAATCTTCCCTTTTTTAAAAGTTTCGGTTTTTTAAAAAGTTTCTTTTTTTTTTGAAAAGATTGTGTTATTAATTTGGTAATATTTTATAAATAAAAAAAAACTTATTTCAAAGTTTAAAAACCGCGTTCACACGTAAATTTAAAAAGATTGTTACCATAATTTGAGGAAAATATTTTGTTAAATTATATCTTTTTGTTACGAGTTTTAAGTGATTAATAAAAAGGATTTTATTTGTGGCATTAACGGGTTTTTAAAAAAAGTTGAACGTGTTGGAGTAAGTGTCCTTAATAATAGTGCGATTGTAACACCCGGAAATGTACCCTATTTTTCTAGTAGAAATATTTTACGAAATCTTTTCAGCAAATTTAAGTTTTAATTTAGAATTTAAAGTTTCGAGTCGAATTTAGAATTTCCGAGTTCGTATTTGGAATTTCCGCGAGATTCTATGAGAATCCCGTCTTAAGGCGAGTTTGACTTTTTCTTGACTTTTGAGTCGTCTTTAACTTTTTTTGACTTTTGAGTCGTCTTTAACTTTTCTTGACTTTTGAGTCGTCGTTGACTTTTCTTGACTTTTGAGTCGAGTTTGACTTTCCTTGACTTTGGAACCGTCTTTGACTTTCGTTGACTTTTCCGACTCACCCTTTACTTATACTCCCTCATAAACCCTAACACTCACACAACTCAACTCTTTCTTCTTCCTTAAGAAAACCAAAGAAAACCTAGCCTCCATAATCTTTCCATTCTTAGAATCGTCATAGCTCGTTCGTTTGTTGCTCAAATTCACGTAAGTTCGTCTTATTCTTCCCCTCTTAGCTTCCTCTATCCGTATTGGTAATAAAATTACCGTCTTTCTCGCTTTTTAAATTATCCGTCTTTCTCAAGGAAAGCTTAGTAACCGTTTAAAGACGCGTAAAGGTAACGGTGAAGGGTTACTCGGTATCATTTACGTGTTTTACATGCTTTATATGCTAGGATTCGTATTTAGAATACGATAAGTAAGTTAGGAATTATGTTATGATTTATGATTGTTGTTATTTGATGATTGTTGATTATGAATATTGATTGTTGATAGTTATTAGAAATGAATTATGAGAATTTGAAATGATAGGATTGATTTTTGTTAAAGGCTCACGGATGAATTGGTAACAGAGTGTTTCACGGTCGTGAAACCTCATTTCACGGTCGTGAAACCTCATTTCACGGTCGTGAAATACAAGTCACGGTCGTGACTTGTGCAGTTTCACTGCACTGACCCTTTTTTGTAGAATGATCATATCTCCTTCGTTACTTGCTTGTTTTGGGCTTGTGACCACTCGTTGGAACCGTAAGAGGATAAGCTATCACCTCGACTTGGAATTTATGCATTCCCATATCTAAAACTCTAGTTATGACAGTTTGAAGTGAACCCTTGTTTTAGTTAGTTTCCAAACTTGTTGTTTTGGAGAGGTATCTATGTTTCTTGTTTATTATGCTTCTTAAACTTGGTCTAATGCTTATGTATCATGTATTGATTCATGTTTATTATATTTACATTTATATAATGCCATATTCACATGTTTTGTGACGGTTTTTGCTATGTCCCACTTGGAGTCGTTTTTTTACAAATGATACGGTTTTAGCACTATTTTGTCTTGGTGCTTGAAAGTCCATAGACTTAAATTAAACCTCTTCTAATTAGTTGCTAAATTACCTTGGTTTAATTTATAGTTATTTTTTAATTATCTATGTACCATGCAATGCAAAATATAAAGACATTTATATAAAAGAGAAATTTCCTCAAAACAATTTATCATGGAAATATTATGGGGGGCACAACAAGAACTCTTTTCTTGTTGGTTCTTGAGCATACAAATAATGGATGAAACCAAAAATTCTCCAACTAAAAGAACCTCCTTCAAAGTTGCACCCAAGATGAATTAAAATAATCTTTAATCTACCCTTATTATTAACTAGAATAATCGAATAGATAATATACTACGAATATTAGAAAGACATAGATTTAGTACACTAGTAATACTAGGAATATAGTAAATATGAGAGTTTTCTTAGTGAGAGGAAGATTTTTAGAGAGAAGTGTTAAAAATTTTGCACAAAATGAAGTAATGTAGAAAAAATGAAACAACAATTGTTCATTATAAAGGCCATTTGCCGACCACATTGTTACATTGGACTCTCCTTATTTTGTTCATTTGATCACAATTCTGCCATTAGAGTGGAGTGTTTAGTATAAGTGATCACTGATTGTATATTCCTACTTGTTTGTCACTTTTCCAATTTTGAACTAAGAGTGGTACACAAGAACAACAATCACAAACTTTGTAACTAACAACATAAAACCGCCACTTTGGCCCTAAGTTTTGATTTATTCCCTTTTGATTTTTGATATTTGTCTCACAAATACTTATTGATCATATGGTTAATTATCTTGTATAATTAAGTGTTAATTTGATCATATAACAATTATATGACTCAATTAAATACATAATATGTACTTAACATTTTAAGTAATATTTTACCATTATATCAATATATAATTGGTCCCACAATGCTTAGTTAATTTTTTTTACAACCCCTTGTAAATACAATTAACTAATTACCTCTATCTCAAAACCTCAACTAATTTAGTAATTTAACGAATTAATTAACTAGTCTGAATCTTATTTATCGTATTAAATAAGATTAGATTCATTAGTAATTATGCGCATAATTGAACAATAAGCTTGATCGAATTTGAGTTCTTAACTCAATTTCTACCAATTAACTCTCGTACATATCGAATATATGTAATGTACTAATTAACTGTATCGTATACAAATAATTAGTTACTATTTGGATTTCATCCTTTAGGTGTGACCGAAAGGGATCAGTTGATCACCGCCGTCAAACGACAAGAACGTCAAACTCTAGTCAGCCAACCGTTATTGATTTACGTTAATCAACTGACTAATCATATATATAGTCAATAAATATCCCAATTATATTCCTTAATAAGATTTAGTATGTGGCGCACTATTGTGGAGGACACCTACTCCAACAATCTCCCACTTGTCTGACACAAGTGTGCGTCACCGATTCTCTTGTCTCTTTATCACATCTCCCACTCAACGCAAGGTGTCTTCCAGGTCGCACTTGCGATTGACAATATCTAAGAGTGGTTTTCTTTCTCGATTAGTGGAGTAACTGTCTGACGGAAAATCTACCATAGAAATCTCTTTCCGAGCGTGGCCCGCATTACAGTACTTCTCCTCGAGTTGTGCCTATATGTTTTTTTAACCCAACGTTGGTGGTACCAATTCCTTTGATCCATCTACTCTGTATGATGCAGATCACCATGATCCGAAGAATCCATCGCTCCCCTTTTACGTCACGACCTAGAACATCAACCAAAACAATCGGAAACTGCAACCGCTTCAGATAGACGGTCGCCAGTCAAAATATCGACGTAGAGGAATAAATAGAGACCCTGCCACGACCAGGCCATTCAAATAATTGATTTAATGGTCTATACAATGTCACTGTCCGACAGAGTGTCTCAACAGTCTGTCTATGTAAACGACCAGTCATCTCCATGACCCCATGGGGCTGAACCAACCATCGATCGACTTACAATCTAGTCACTTCGAGACGTCACCTCAAATGAGTGACTAGGGACAAAACACTAAGTTCATCCTGTTCACTTGAATTGGGTTCAACCTTTCTTTCAACCACTTCGGATAAACAAAGTATTAAAATTTAGTCAAACTAAATAAAGGAGTTTTTAATGAAACTCTAACAATGAATGCGATTATCAAATATTTGGAAAAATTGATACGCTATCAATAATTCCATATCTTATAATCTTTAGCAATTCAGGTACATATTTCAATCCCCATTGAAATGACATGACTATCATGTTCAGCCTGCAAAAAGCATGGCTAATGGATTAGCAATACTTGCATCTTTCCCCTCGTTCTGATTGCTATTTCTCTTTGTCTACGTAATCTCTTATTACATAAAACTTTCTGAGTACGTGTCTAGGTTTGAATCTAGACTTAGGACTCTTGGCCTAAAGGTAGCTCCCACTGTTTTACCAGTATAATGGGATAGGATATACAGCTATATGAACTATTTCTATTCCCTCCAATACTGTCGAATCCAAGCTACTTTCATATGCATCATCATATGACGCCATGTACTCCATTTCCGTTGTTAAATCAGCAATGATAAACTGCCTGGAACACTTCCAGGGGATACATGACATTTCTATTTGAAAATGTCACTCTTACTTGGAACCTTTCCAATAGTATTTTCTGTTTGGAACTCTTCCAACAGATAAATCTTCTATAAAACACAGCCAACTCGTGATTTCAAATCACTTTGATCAGTTTGGAAACTGAAGTCTGTGTAACCCTTACACGCCACTCATTTTAAACTCCAAACACATGGAACATATCTTTTAGTCCTATCGGCAAGTACTAAGGATGTTCCTTTATGGCTATCAAGTGCTCCTCATGAGTTGAAATTGGCAAAATGATTCGTCATACTCAAAGCATGCGAAATGGCCGATGGAGTATACATCACAGCGTATATAAGTGATCCCGCAGCGGAAGCAAAAGGAATCAATTATGATGTGTTCAACTTCCTTGAACTAGTCAAATATCTTATCAATATACGAATTTTGACTCAATGCTAATATCCTTTTAGATTTATCTCCATAAATCCAGATATATAAAAGATGTATTCTACTTTTCCAAAATCTTCCATCATCTAAAATGATCAATATGTCTCCACATATAAGACTGATGCACACCACAATACTCCCACTAAACTTCATGTATAAACATAATTCCACGAGATATCGAGAAATATTTTGCAACATGATTGACACACTAATTCCAACTCTTTTGTGCTTACTTAAGACATAATCTTAAGCTTGCAAATTAACTTAGGATAATTAGGATCTACGAACCCACAGGTGAATATTAAATATACTACCTCTTCTAGAATCGTATTCGAGAAGGTGGTTCTTGAGGTCCAATTGACATCATACTATTATGATATGCTGTAATCGCTAAGTATATTTGAATGGATCAAAAATTAAGGTTGGTGCAAAACTCTTTGCCTACCAAGTTATCTTTGAAAACATTTTAATGTTCATCCATGCAAATTTCGATCTTAAAAATCAATTTACATTGAAGAGGTCGTACTTCTTCAAGTAACATTTACCAGGTCTTTTATAAGTCGCATATTAGAATTCATCACTAGAATTCCATCTGACCTCCTAGGTTCCGAAAAAACAACTACTGAACAAGCGTCACGAGTTTGTTGCTCAGTTTGTGGCTCTTGAAACATTTTCTCCCACTCTGTCTTATCAAGAAATAATCGTATTTTTATTGAAAGACAGCATCACGTGTGACAACCCTCGCGAATGCGGAAATATAAAACATACAAGCATGTGAAATATATAGCGGAAATACGGTATTAAAAAAAAACCTTTTATACATGCAAGATAGAAAATACGAGGAGTGTCAAATTTACAAACTAAAGTGTGAAATACAATAACAAGAGACGGAGTCTCTCAAAATGTTAACAAAGAACAAGTGTTTAGCAAACTAGCTAAAATCGTCTAGAGGTGTTTTATCCAGGGACAACGCCCGCTAGCTCACACCCGAACCCAAAATGTCAAGCAAAAATCATCCATGCAAGCAACCTGTTCATTCATGAAAAACATGAACGCCACAATCAGTGGGGAGTAACTCCGGGTTCTCCCAGCCATATCACATCAAACGTACATATAAGGAAATACAAAAGTAGAGCATGCATACATATAGATATCCATGTGAAATACGATAAGGATAGACAGGCAATGCGGGATATAATGATAAGAACATAAGAGGCACAAATCCGAATCCATCATGATATTCAAAGACTCGGGAAAGACACTCTTAGGCAAT